>JAEUCK010003658.1:0-12729 GCA_017311455.1 Otocyon megalotis megalotis
GTACAGGTAAGTTTTACAGTTACCTTGAGGGTTAGGGTTAGTGTTACGGTACAGGTTAGGGTTAGGGTTAGATTTAGTTTTAGGTGTATGATGCAAGTTAGGGTTACGGTTAGGGTACGGGTTAGAGTGATGTTCAGGGTAGGGTAGGGTTAGGGTTACAGTACAGGTTAGGGTTCGGGTTATGGTTAGAGTTATGGTTAGAGTTAAGGTTATGGTACTGTTTAGGTTTAGGGTTAGGTTTAGGGTTAGGTTTACCATACAGGTTAGGGTTAGTGTTAGGGTTAGGTTTAGGTTTAGAGTTACCATACATGTTAGAGTTAGGTTTGGTTAGGGTTAGGTTTAGGGTTAGGGTTACGGTTACGGTTAGGGTTACGGTAGAGTTTAGGGTTACAGATAGGGTTAAGTTTAGAATTAGGGTTAGGGTTAGGGTTAGGTTGAGGATTAGGTTTAGGGTTAGGGTTACGGTACCGGTTAGGTTTAGAGTTAGGTTTAGGGTTAGGGTTACCGTACAGGTTAGGGTTAGGGTTAGGGTTAGCGTTAGGGTTAGGGTTAGGTTTAGGGTTGCGGAACAGGTTAGGGTTAGGGTTAGGTTTAGGGTTACGGTTCAAGCAAGGGTAAGGTTTGGGATTCGTGTTAGTATTATGGTACCGGACAGGTTAGGTTCAGGGTTAGGGTTAGGGTTAGGGTTAGGGTTAGGTTTAGGATTAGGGGTTAGGTTTAGGGTTAGGGGTAGAGGTTATGGTTAGGGTTAGAGATTAGGGTGAGGGTTAGGGAAGGGTTATGGTTAGGGTTAAGTGTTAGGGTTAGGGTTATGGTTAGGGTTAGGATTAGGGTTAGGGGTTAGGGTTAGGTTTAGGGTCTGGTTAGTGTTAGGGGTTCGGGTTAGGGTTAGTGTTAGGGCTTAGGATTAGGGTTAGGGTTAGGGTTAGTGTCAGTGTTACGGTACAGGTAAGTTTCACGGTTGGGGTTAGGGTTACGGTTAGGGTTAGGGTTAGGGTTGCCATGATTTGTGGTTTGGCAGTGTTACGGGTAGGGTTAGTGTTAGGGTTAGGGTTAGGGTGCGGTACAGGTTACAGTAAGGGTAATGGTTAGGGTTACGGTACAGGTTAGGGTTAAGGTTAGGCTTAGGGTTAGGTTTAGGGTGAGGGTTACGGTACAGGTTGGGTTTAGGTTTAGGGTTAGGGGTAGGGTTAGTGTTAGGGTAAGTGTTACGGTACATGTTGGGGTTAGGGTTAGTGTTAGGGTTAGCGATAGGGTTAGGTTTGCCATAGAGGTTAGATTTAGAGTTAAGGTTACGGTACAGGCTACCGTTAGTGTTAGGGGTAGGGTTATGGTCAGATTAGGGTAAGTTTCAGGGTTAGGGTTATGTTACAGGTTATGGTGATCATTACGGTTAGGATTTCAGGACAGGTTAGGGTAAAGGTTAGTTTTAGGGTTAGGGTTAGGGTTACGGTCCAGCTTAGGTTTAGGGTTAGGGTTAGTGTTACGGTACAGGTAAGGGTTACGGTTAGGGATTGGGTTACGTTTAGGGTTGCGGTACAATTGTGGGTTACGGTTACGGGTAGGGTTAGGGCTAGGGTTACGGGGGTAAGGGAGTTTAGGGTTACGGTAAGGTACAGGGTTAGGGTAAGTTTTTGGGTTAGGGTTACGGTACAGTTTATGGTTAGGTTTAGGGTTAGGATTTCAGTACAGGTTAGGGAAAAGGTTAGTTTTGGGGTTAGGTTTAGGGTTACGGTACAGCTTAGGTTTAGGGTTAGGGTTGGGTTACGGTACAGGTAAGGGTCACGGTTAGGGTTAGGGTTACGGTAAGGGTTGCAGTACAGTTGTGGATTAGGATTACGGGTAAGGTTAGGGTTAGGGTTAGGTTTAGTGTTCGGTTTATGGTACATGTTAGGGTTAGTGTTAGGTTTAGGTTTAGGTTTACGGTACAGGTTAGGGTTAGGATTAGGGTGAGGGTTAGGGTTAGGGTTACAGTAACGTTTAGGGTTAGGGTTAGGGTTATGGTACCGTTTAGGTTTAGGGTTAGGGGTATTGTTAGGGTTAGGGTTAGTGTTACTGTACAGGTTAGGGTTAGGGTTAGATTTAGTTTTAGGTTTATGGTGCAGGTTAGGGTTAGGCTTAGGGTCAGGGTTAGGGTGACGTTCAGGTTAGGGTTAGGGCAAGGGTTGGGGTTAGGGTTAGGGTTGCAGTACCGTTTAGGGTTAGGGTTAGGGGTATTGTTGGGGTTAGGGTTAGTGTTACGGTACAAATTAGGGTTAGGGTAGGGTTAGTGTTAGGGTTGGGTTACGTACAGGTTAGGGTTAGGTTTAGGGTTGGGGTTAAGGTTAGGTTTATGGTTAGAGGTAGAGTTACCGTACAGGTTATTTTCAGTGTTAGGTTTAGGTTTGCGGTACAGGTTAGGGTTAGGGTTAGGGTTAGGGTAAGGGTTACCGTACATGTTAGGGTTAGGGTTAGGGTTGCAGTACAGGTTAGGTTTAGGGTTATGGTTAGGGTGACGGTAAAGGTTTCATTAGGGTTAGGGTTAGGGTTATGGTTATGGTACAGGTTAGGGTTAGTGTTAGGTTTAGGGTTATGGTTATGGTACAGGTTATGGTTAGTTTTAGGGTTAGGGTTCGGGTTATGGTTCAGGTTAGGGTTAGGGTTACGGTACAATTTAGGGTTACGGTTAGGTTTAGGATTATAGTTACGGTATAGGTTAGAATAGGGTTAGATTTAGGGTTACGTTTAGGGTTACGGTACAGTTTAGGGTTACGGTTAGGGTTAGGGTGAAGGTTAGGGTTATGGTACAAGTTATGGTTACGGTTAGTTTTATAGTTAGGGTTAGTTTATAGGTTAGCATTAGGGTTAGAGTTAGGGTTCGGTTTAGAGTTATGGTACAGGTTAGGGTTATGGTTAGGGTTAGGGTTAAGGTTAGGGTTAGGGTCAGGGTTGGGCATTAGGGGTTATGGGTTAGGGTTAGAGTTAGGGTTAGGGTTAGGGGTTAGGGTTAGGGTTAGGTGTAGGGTTAGGTTTAGGGGTTAGGGTTAGGTTTATGGTTAGGTGTTAGGTTTAGTGTCAGGGTTAGGGTTACGGTTAGGGTTAGTGTTAGGGTTAGGGTTAGGGTTATGGTTAGGTTTAGGGTTAGGGTTAGGGTTAGTGTTTTGTTACAGTACAGGTAAGTTTTAGTTTAGGTTTAGGTTTAGGGTTAGGGTTACGGTACAGGTTATGTTCAGGGATAGGAATAGGGTTAGGGTTAGGGTTTCGGTACAAGTTAGAGTTAGGGTTAGGGTTATGGTTAGGGTTAGGGTTAGGGTTATGGTAACGGTACTGGTTAGGGTTAGGCTTAGGGTTAGGCTTAGGTTTACGGTTAGGGATACGGTACAGTTTAGGGATACGTTTATGGTTAGGGTTAGGGTTAGGGTTAAGCTTAGGTTCAGGGTACGGTTATGGGTTAGGGATAGGGTTAGTGTTACAGTACAGTTTAGGGTTAGGGTTAGGGTTATGGTTAGGGTTAGGTTTGCCTTAGAGGTTAGGGTTAGGGTTAGGGTTAGTTTACAGGTTAGGTTTAGAGTTAGGGTTAAGGTTAGGGTTAGGGTTATGGTTCAGGTAAAACTTAGGATTAAGGTTAGGGTTACGGTACAGGGTAGGGATAGGGTTAGTGTTATGTTTAGGGTTACGGTACAATTAGGGTTAGAGTTAGTGTTAGGGTTAGGGTTACGGTACAGGTTAGTGTTAGGGTTAGGGTTAGGGTTAGGATTAGGTGTTAGGGCTAGGGTTAGGGTGAGGGTTAAGTGTTAGGGTTAGGGTTAGGGTTACGGTTAGGTTTAGGGTAAGGGGTATGGTTAGGGTTAGGGTTAGGGTTAGGGTTAGTGTTAGTGTTAGGGTTAGTTTTAGGGTTAGGATTAGGGTAACAGTACAGCTTAGGGCTAGGGTTAGGGTTAGGTTTTCGGTATAGGTTAGGGTAAAGTTTAGGTTTAGCGTTAGGGTTAGGGTTACAGTTACAGTACAGCTTAGGTTTAGGGTTAGGGTTTGTGTTACGGTATAGATAATGCTTACGGTTAGGGTTACGGTTAGGGTTGCAGTACAGTTGTGGATTAGCGTTACGGGCAGTCTTAGGGTTAGGGTTAGGCTTACGGTTCAGGATAGCGTTAGGTTTAGGGTTAGGGTTACGGTACAGGTTACCGTTAGGTTTAGGGGTAGGGTTACGGTACAGGTTAGGTTAAGTTTTAGGGTTAGGTTTACGGTACAGGTTATGGTTAGGGTTAGGATTAGGGTTTCAGTACAGTTTAGGGTAAAGGTTAGTTTTAGGTTAAGGGTTAAGGTTACGGTACACCTTAGGTTTGGGGTTAGGGTTAGTGTTACGGTACATGTAAGGTTTACGGTTAGGGTTAGGTTTACGGTTAGGGTTGCGGTACAGTTGTGGGTTAGGGTTACGGGTAGGGTTAGGCTTATGGTTACGGTTACTTTTCAGAGTAGGGTAGGGTTAGGGTTACAGTACATGTTAGGGTTAGGGTTAGGGTTAGTGTTAGGGTTAGGGTTACGGTACAGGTAAGGTTTACGGTTAGGATTAGGGTTAGGGTTAGGGTTAGGGTTAGGGTTACCGTACAGGTAAGTGTCAGGTGTAGGGTTACATTTAGGGTTAGGTTTGCGGTACAGGTTAGTGTTAGGTTTAGGGTTAGTGTTACCGTACAGTTTAGGGTTAAGTTTAGGGTTAGGGATAGGGTTGCGGTACAGGTTAGGGTTAGGGTTACAGTTACGGTTACGGTACAGGTTAGCATTAGGTTTAAGGTTAGTGTTAGGCTTACAGTAAAGGTTAGGGTTAGGGTTAGGGTTAGGATTAGGGTAACGGTATAGGTTAGTGTTAACTTAGGTTTAGGCTTCAGGTTAGGGTTACGGTACAAGTTATGGTTATGGTTAGGTTTAGGGTTAGGGTTAGTGTATAGGTTAGCATTAGGGTTTGGGTTAGGTTAGGTTTAGGGTTACGGTACAGGTTAGGGTTATGGTTACGGTTAGGGTTAGGTTTACGGTACAGGTTAGGGTTAGGGTTAGGGTTACGGAACAACTTTGGGTTACGGTAAGGATTAGGGTTAGGGTTAAGTTATAGGTTAGCATTAGGGTTAGGGTTAGGGTTAGCTTTAGGGTTACGGTACAGGGTAGGGTGAGGGTTAGGGTTAGTGTTATGGTTACAATACAAGTTAGAGTTAGGGTTCGGGTTAGGTTTAGGGTAACAGTACAGGATAGGTTTAGGGTTAATGGTAGGGGTACAGGACAGGTTAGGGTTAGGGTTAGGGTTAGGTTTAGGGATACGGTTCAAGTTAGGGTTACGGTTATGTATAGGTTTTGTTTTACGGTATAGGTTAGCATTAGGGTTAGGGATAGGGTTTAGTTTAGAGTTATTGTACAGGTTAGGGTTAGTGTTAGGTATATGGTACATGTTAGGTTTAGGGTTAGGGTTAGGGTTAGGTTTGCCATAGAGTTTAGATCTAGGGTTAGGGTTAGGTTACAGGTTAGGTTTATAGTTAGTTTTAAGGTTAGGGTTAGGGTTACGGTACAGGTTAGGGTTAGGGTGAGGGTTATGGTACAGGGTAGGGTTAGGGTTAGGTTTAGGGTTTCGGTACAGGTTAGGGGTAGGCTGAGTGTTAGTGTTACAGTACAGGTTCGGTTAGGGATAGGTTTAGGGTTATGTTTAGGGTTATGGAACAGGTTAGGTTTAGGTTTAGGGTAAGTGTTACGGTACAGGTAAGGGTTACGGTTAGGGGTAGGGTTACGGTACAGGTGAGGATAAGTTTTAGGGTTAGGGTTACAGTACAGGTTATGGTTAGGGTTAGGGTTTCAGTACACGTTAGGGTAAAGGTTAGTTTTAGGGTTAGGGTTAGGGTTACAGTACAGCTTAGGTTTAGGTTTAAGGTTAGTGTTACGGTACAGGTAAGGGTTAAGTTTAGGGTTAGGGTTACGGTTAGGGTTGCTGTACAGTTGTGGGTTAGAGTTAGGGGTAGGATTAGGGTTAGGGTTAGGGTTTCGATTCAGGGTATGGTTAGGTTTAGGGTTAGGGTTACTGTACAAGTTAGGGTTCGGTTTAGGGTTAGGGTTAGTGTTAGGGTTAGGGTTACGGTACAGGTTAGGGTTAGAGTTAGGGTTAGGGTTAGGGTTAGGGTTAGGGTTAGGTTTAGGGGTAGGATTACCGTACAGGTTAGTGTCAGGTTTAGGGTTAGGGTTAGGGTTAGGTTTGTGGTACAGGTTAGTGTTAGGTTTAGGGTTAGGTTTAACGTACTGTTTAGGGTAAGGGTTAGTGTTAGGGATAGGGTTGCGGTACAGGTTAGGGTTACGTTTAGGGTTACGGTTACTGTACAGGTTAGCATTAAGTTTAGGTTTAGGGTTAGGCTTACAGTTAAGGTTAGGGTTAGGGTTAGGGTTAGGGATAGGGTTAGGATTAGGGTAACGGTACAGGTTAGGGTTAAACTTAGGTTTAGGGTTAGGGTTAGGGTTACGGTACAAGTTATGGTTACGGTTAGGTTAAGGGTTAGGGTTAGTGTATAGGTTAGCATTAGGGTTAGGGTTAGGGTTAGGTTTAGGGTTACGGTCCAGGTTAGGGTTAGGGTTAGTGTTAGGGTTAGGGTTAGGTTTGCCATAGAGGTTAGGGTTAGGGTTAGGGTACAGGTTAGGTTTAGAGTTAGGGTTAAGTTTAGGGGTAGGGTTAGGGTTCAGGTAAAGCTTAGGGTATGGTTAGGGTTACGATACAGTGTAGGGTTAGGGTTAGGGTAGGGTTATGGTACAATTTGGGTTAGGGTTAGTATTAGGGTTAGGGTTAGGGTTAGGGTTAGGGGTTAGAGTTAGTGTTAGGGATAGGGTTAAGGGTTAGTTTTAAGTTAAGGGTTAGGGTTAGGGGTATGGTTAGTATAGGGTTAGGGTTAGGGTTACGATTAGGGTAATGGTACAGGTTAGAGTTAGGGTTAGGGTTAGGGTTAGGGTTAGTGTTATGGTACAGCTTAGGTTTAGGGTTAGGGTTAGTGTTATGGTACAGGTAAGAGTTACGGTTAGGGTTAGTCTTACGGTTAGGGTTGCGGTACAGTTGTGGATTAGGGTTATGGGTAGCATTAGGGTTAGTGTTAGGGTTACGGTTCAGGGTAGTGTTAGGTTGAGGGTTAGGGTTACGGTACAAGTTACGGTTAGTGTTAAGGGTAGGGTTATGGTACAGGTTAGGGTACGTTTTAGGGTTAGGTTTACGGTACAGGTTATGGTTAGGTTTAGAATTAGGATTTCAGTACACGTTAGGGTAAAGTTTAGTTTTAGGGTTAGGGTTAGGGTTACGGTACTTCTTAGGTTTAGGGTTAGGCTTAGTGTTTCGGTACAGGTAAGGGTGACGGTTGGGCTGAGGGTTACTGTTAGGGTTGCTGTAAGTTGTGGGTTAAGGTTACGGGTAGGGTGTGGGTTAGGGTTCAGGGTAGGGTTAGGTTTAGGGTTAGGGTTACAGTACAATTTAGGGTGTGGGTTTGGGTTAGTATTAGGGTTAGGGTTATGTGACAGGTTAGGTTTAGGTTTAGGTTTAGGGTTAGGGTTAGGGTAAGGGTTAGGGGTAGGGTTACCGTACAGGTTAGTGTCAGGTTGAGGGTTAGGGTTAGGGTTAAGTTTGCGGTACAGGTTAGTGTTAGGTGTAGGGTTAGGGTTACCATACATTTTAGTGTTGGTTAGGGTTAGGGATAGGATTGCGGTACAGTTTAGGGTTAGGGTTTGGTTTACGATTACGGTACAGGTTAGCATTAGGTTTAGGTGTAGGGTTAGGCTTACAGTAAAGGTTAGGGTTAGGGTTAGGGTTAGGGTTAGGATTAGGGTAACGGAACAGGTTAGGGTTAAACTTACGTTTAGGGTTAAGGTTAGGGTTACGGTACAAGTTATGGTTATGGTTAGGTTTAGGGTTAAGTTTAGTGTATAGGTTAGCATTAGGGTTAGGTTTAGGGTTTGGTTTAGGGTTACAGTACAGGTTAGGGTAAGGGTTAGGATTAGGGTTACGGTACAGGTTAGGTTTAGGTTTAGGGGTAGGCTTAGGGTTACGGTACAGGTTAGAGCTTAGGTTAGGGTTAGGGTTAGGGTTAGGGTTAGGGTTAGGGTTACCATACAGTTTATGGTTATGGTTATGGTTATGGTATGGTTAGGGTTAGGGTTATGGTTAGGGTTACGTTAGAGGTTATGGTTACGTTAGGGTTAGGGTTATGGTACAGGTTAGGGTTAAGATTAGGGTTACAGTACAGGTTAGGGTTAGGGTTAAGGTTAGTGTTAGGGTTACGGATCAACTTAGGTTACGGTAAGCTTTAGGGTTAGTGTTACGTTATAGATTAGCGTTAGCGTTAGGGTTAGGGTTAGCTTTAGCGTAAGGGTTACGTTAGAGGTTATGGTTACGTTAGGGTTAACGTTAGGATTACGGTACAGGTTATGGTTAGGGTTAGTGTTACGGTACAGGGTAGGGTTAGGGTTGGTGTTAGGGTTAGGGTTAGATTTGCCATAGGGTTTAGATTTAGTCTTAGGGTTCGGGTACAGGTTAGGATTAAGGTTAGGGTTAGGGTTACGGTACAGCTTAGGGTTAGGGTTAGGGTTACGGTATAGCTTAGTTTTAGGGTTAGGGTTAGCGTAGGGTACAGGAAAGTGTTATGGTTAGTCTTAGGTTTAAGGTTTAGTATTGCGGTACAGTTGTGGGTTAGGGTTACGGGTAGGGTTAGGGTTAGGGTTAAGGTTACCATTAGGGTAGTGTTAGGTTTAGGGGTAGGTTTACGGTATAGGTTAGGGTTAGGCTTAGGGATAGGGGTAGGGGTAGGGGTAGGGTTACCGTACAATTTAGTGTCAGGGTTAGGGTTAGGGTTGTGGTACAGTTTAGAGTTAGGTTTAGGATTACGGTTACATAACAGGTTAGCATTAGGTTTAGGGTTACGGTTAGGGTTACGGTAAAGGTTAGGGTTAGGGTTAGGTTAGGGTTAGGGTTAGGTTTACGGTTACAGTTATGGTTAGGGTTACGGTAGAGGTTAGGGTTAGGGTTAGGGTTAGGTTTAGAATTAGGTTTACGGTATAGGTTAGGGTTAGGTTTAGGGTTAGGGTTAGGGTTATGGTACAGGTTAGGGTTAGGGTTAGGGTTAGGTTTAGGATTAGGTTTAGTGTTAGGGTTACGGTACCGGTTAGGTTTCGGGTTAGGTTTAGGTTTAGGGTTACCGTACAGGTTAGGGTTAGGGTTAGGGTTAGCGTTAGGGTTAGGGTTAAGTTTACCGTACAGGTTAGGATCAGCGTTAGGGTTACGGTTAGGGTTAGGGTTAGGTTAGGCGTTAGCTTTAGGGTTAGGGTTAGGGTTAGTGTTAGGTTGAGGGTAATGGCATAGGGGTAGGGTTAGGGTTAGGGTTAGGTTTGGTGTTAGGTGTTAGGTTTAGGGTTAGTGTTAGGGTTAGGGTTAGTGGTTAGGTTTAGGTTAGAGTTAGGGTTAGGGGATACGGTTAGTGTTAGGGTTAGGGTTAGGGTCAGGGTTAGGGTTAGGTTTAGGGTTAGGGTTAGGTTAGGGTTAGGGTTAGGGTTAGTGTTACGGTACAGGTAAGTTTTACAGTTAGGTTGAGGGTTAGGGTTAGTGTTACGGTACAGGTTAGGGTTAGGGTTAGATTTAGTTTTAGGTGTATGATGCAGGTTAGGGTTACGGTTAGGGTACGGGTTAGGGTGACGTTCAGGGTAGGGTAGGGTTAGCGTTACAGTACAGGTTAGGGTTCGGGTTACGGTTAGGCTTATGGTTAGAGTTAAGGTTATGGTACTGTTTAGGTTTAGGGTTAGGTTTAGGGTTAGGTTTACCATACATTTTAGGGTTAGTGTTAGGGTTAGGGTTAGGGTTAGCGTTAGGTTTAGAGTTACCGTACAGGTTAGAGTTAGGTTTGGTTAGGGTTAGGTTTAGTGTTAGGGTTACAGTTACGGTTACGGTTACGGTAGAGTTTAGGGTTATGGATAGGGTTAGGTTTAGAATTAGGGTTAGGGTTAGGGTTAGGGTGAGGATTAGGTTTAGGGTTAGGGTTACGGTACCGGTTAGGTTTAGAGTTAGGTTTAGGGTTAGGGTTACCGTACAGGTTAGGGTTAGGGTTAGGGTTAGCGTTAGGTGTAGGGTTAAGTTTACCGTACTGGTTAGGGTCAGCGTTAGGGTTAGGGTTAGGGTTAGGGTTAGGTTAGGCATTAGCGTTAGGGTTAGGGTTAGGGTTAGGGTTAGGTTTAGGTTTATGGGATAGGGGTAAGGTTAGGGTTAGGGTTAGAGTTATGTTTGGTCTTAGGTGTTAGGTTTAGGGTTAGTGTTAGGGTTAGGGTTAGTGGTTAGGTTTAGGGTTAGAGTTAGGGTTAGTGGATACGGTTAGTGTTAGGGTTAGGGTTAGGGTCAGGGTTAGGGTTAGGGTTAGCTTTAGGGTTAGGGTTAGGGTTAGTGTTACGCTACAGGTAAGTTTTACAATTAGGTTGAGGGTTAGGGTTAGGGTTACAGTACTGGTTAGGGTTAGGGTTAGGGTTAGGGCTACGGTGCAGGTTAGGGTAAGGGTTAGGGTTAGTGTTTCCGTACAGTTTAGGGTTAGGTTTAGGGTTAGGTTTAGGCTTACGGTACAGGTTAGGGTTAGGGTTAGGGTTATGGTACCGTTTAGGTTTATTGTTAGTGGTATTGTTAGGGTTAGGGTTAGTGTTACGGTACAGGTGAGGGTTAGGGTTAGATTTAGTTTTAGGATCATGATGCAGGTAAGGGTTAGGGTTAGGTTTAGGAATACGGTATAGGTTAGGGTTAGGGTTAGGGTGAGGATTAGGGTGACATTCAGGTTAGGGTTAGGGTTAGGGTTACGGTACAGGTTAGGGTTAGGTTTAGGGGTAGGCTTAGGGTTACGGTACAGGTTAGGGCTTAGGTTAGGGTTAGGGTTAGGGTTAGGTTTAGGGTTAGGGTTACCATACAGTTTAGGGTTATGGTTATGGTTATGGTATGGTTACGGTTAGGGTTATGGTTAGGGTTACGTTAGAGGTTATGGTTACGTTAGGGTTAGGGTTATGGTACAGGTTAGGTTTAAGGTAAGGGTTACAGTATAGGTTAGGGTTAGGTTTAAGGTTAGTGTTAGGGTTACGGAACAACTTAGGTTACGATAGCTTTAGGGTTAGTGTTACGTTATAGATTAGCGTTAGCGTTAGGGTTAGGGTTAGCTTTAGGGTAAGGGTTACGTTAGAGGTTATGGTTACGTTAGGGTTAACGTTAGGATTACGGTACAGGTTATAGTTAGGGTTAGTGTTACGGTACAGGGTAGGGTTAGGGTTAGTGTTAGGGTTAGGGTTAGGTTTGCCATAGGGTTTAGATTTAGTCTTAGGGTTCGGGTACAGGTTAGGATTAAGGTTAGGGTTAGGGTTACGGTATAGCTTAGTTTTAGGGTTAGGGTTAGCGTAGGGTACAGGAAAGTGTTATGGTTAGTCTTAGGTTTAAGGTTTAGTATTGCGGTACAGTTGTGGGTTAGGGTTACGGGTAGGGTTAGGGTTAGGGTTAAGGTTACGATTCAGGGTAGTGTTAGGTTTAGGGGTAGGTTTACGGTATAGGTTAGGGTTAGGCTTAGGGATAGGGGTAGGGGTAGGGGTAGGGTTACCGTACAATTTAGTGTCAGGGTTAGGGTTAGGGTTGTGGTACAGTTTAGAGTTAGGTTTAGGATTACGGTTACATAACAGGTTAGCATTAGGTTTAGGGTTACGGTTAGGGTTACGGTAAAGGTTAGGGTTAGGGTTAGGTTAGGGTTAGGGTTAGGTTTACGGTTACAGTTATGGTTAGGGTTACGGTAGAGGTTAAGGTTAGGGTTAGGGTTAGGTTTAGAATTAGGTTTACGGTATAGGTTAGGGTTAGGTTTAGGGTTAGGGTTAGGGTTATGGTACAGGTTAGGGTTAGGGTTAGGGTTAGGTTTAGGATTAGGTTTAGTGTTAGGGTTACGGTACCGGTTAGGTTTCGGGTTAGGTTTAGGTTTAGGGTTACCGTACAGATTAGGGTTAGGGTTAGGGTTAGCGTTAGGGTTAGGGTTAAGTTTACCGTACAGGTTAGGATCAGCGTTAGGGTTACGGTTAGGGTTAGGGTTAGGTTAGGCGTTAGCTTTAGGGTTAGAGTTAGGGTTAGGGTTAGGTTGAGGGTAATGGGATAGGGGTAGGGTTAGGGTTAGGGTTAGGTTTGGTGTTAGGTGTTAGGTTTAGGGTTAGTGTTAGGGTTAGGGTTAGTGGTTAGGTTTAGGGTTAGAGTTAGGTTTAGGGGATACGGTTAGTGTTAGGGTTAGGGTTAGGGTCAGGGTTAGGGTTAGGTTTAGGTTAGGGTTAGGGTTAGTTATACGGTACAGGTAAGTTTTACAGTTAGGTTGAGGGTTAGGGTTAGTGTTACGGTACAGGTTAGGGTTAGGGTTAGATTTAGTTTTAGGTGTATGATGCAGGTTAGGGTTACGGTTAGGGTACGGGTTAGGGTGACGTTCAGGGTAGGGTAGGGTTAGGGTTACAGTACAGGTTAGGGTTCGCGTTACAGTTAGGCTTATGGTTAGAGTTAAGGTTATGGTACTGTTTAGGTTTAGGGTTAGGTTTAGGGTTAGGTTTACCATACAGGTTAGGGTTAGTGTTAGGGTTAGGGTTAGGGTTAGCGTTAGGTTTAGAGTTACCGTACAGGTTAGAGTTAGGTTTGGTTAGGGTTAGGTTTAGTGTTAGGGTTACAGTTACAGTTACGGTTACGGTAGAGTTTAGGGTTATGGATAGGGTTAGGTT
>JAEUCK010003659.1:0-99346 GCA_017311455.1 Otocyon megalotis megalotis
ACAGAACATAAAGACTCCTAACTCTGGGAAATGAGCTAGGGGTGGTGGAGGGGGAGGAGGGCGGGGGGTGGGGGTGAGTGGGTGATGGGCACTGAGGGGGGCACTTGATGGGATGAGCACTGGGTGTTATTCTGTATGTTGGTAAACTGAACACCAATAAAAAATAAATTTATTATTAAAAAAATAATTATGTCTCATAAACCAAACAGCATGCAGGAAAGGACCTGCAAATCTGACTGCCTATAACTTAACACAATGGAAACATATCCATCAAAAGTAAAATAATAATAAGTTAGTGGAAAACAGCTTTACAACACAAATGACAACCTACAAAGGTACCTACAAAGGTATCCTACGAACCTATACTCCCAAATCCAGAGAGCCTAACATGGGCCATGATCACAGATAAGCCGGTGAACCATGACACACAAAGATCTTAAATTTTGTAAATGTTCCAACATGGGGAGACAAAAATGATACATCCAGTAGGCCTGTTCGTATTTACAAGACCTGCCAGCCAGTATGGACTTAAGAAGATACTGGTCTTCGCACCTGAAGCATGTCCTTAGGCAGGAGAGTTACTATGGCCAAGTCTCAACTGTGCATACCACTGTCCTCATTTATCCTAATGGAACAATTTCCCAAACCTACCCTACTTCATGGTCACTCAGGAGCTGCAGTGCTGATTCAGACAGTGGAAAGTGGAAAATCCCTTAAATATCCCATTTTGAACTGGCTAAAAAAAAAAAACATTATAATACTATGTAATAAAAATCAAGGAACAGATCTTCATTGACACAGAAAAGACCCAAGATATACTGCTGAACAAACAGCAGGCCATAACACGGCACACATGGTAGGGTTTCATTGACGAGGACGGTGTGCATACATGGGCAGGTGCACAGGCCACGCAAGCATCACCACTGGGTACTCAGGTGGAGGGACTGCCAGTCATTTTCACTTTATCCTTTGTACCTCTGTCACTCACACATCTTTGTGAGCCATGTCAGCTTTACAGACACATTAAAAAGCTCATGGAGCTCAGGCTCTGATGATAGGTCTGGGCAGTCCCAGGGGTATTGCAGCAGAGAACACCCAAGACACTTGTGAGAATGTGTCCATAAGACAGAAACTGCTTAGAACAATTCCCAGTGACTTCTAAAGTCT
Organism: Otocyon megalotis megalotis; assembly: GCA_017311455.1. Taxonomy (NCBI): domain Eukaryota; kingdom Metazoa; phylum Chordata; class Mammalia; order Carnivora; family Canidae; genus Otocyon; species Otocyon megalotis. The sequence goes on from JAEUCK010003659.1 coordinate 1,168, forward strand.
TTCACGATAATGTATGTTTTAGGGAAAAAAAAAAAGTCATTCGGGGCACCTGGGTGGCCCCGTGGGTTGAACATTTGACTCTAGATTTTGGTTCAGGTCATGATCTCAGGGTTGTGGGATGGAGCCCCACATTGGGCTCTATGATCATTGGGGAGTCTGCTGGAGATCTCTTCCTTCCTCCCTCTCCCTCCCTCTGTACTCCTCCCCGAACACACATGTGTTCCTTCCCTCCCTCTCTCAAATAAATAAATAAAACCTTTAAAAAACAAAAAGGAATCTGCTAAATTTTCTGCAGCTCCCTCCCTCAGTGACAAATCACATTTCACAATGTGATACCAGATGCCCTGAGAGGCAGGGCAAGCCTGCACTAAGTCACCAACACAGCAAGTGAGAAGCCAGTGAGGACCCTGAGTGCTTGGGAACAACCAGTCTCAGAATCTCCATGCAGCGCCAACAGATGGTGGAGCCTGGGTCTCTTCTGCTGTGCCCCTCCTTCCCCCATGGCAGAAAAGATACTGGAATGGATCATGTGGGCTCAACTAACTTTAAAAAAAAAAACAAAAGTACTAGCACTTTCTGTCTGCCTCTGTCAGGCTGGGCAGGGGGGAAGGCTGTGCCTGTGGAAGGCAGCTGGGCAAGAGCAGCCCAGTTCCGCCTGGCAGGTTCTACTGCTTCACAGGAGGCAAAGGCATCACCTCTAGAGAGAGGAAAGCAAGTGCAATGATGCTTACCAGATAGTAAAAACGCTCCCCTCTGCAAAGCCACCAGACTTTCTGTCAACATATTTTTCCACGTCAAACCCCTGGTTGCCAGATAATTCTGTGATTAGGAAGAAGGGAAATCTTAGATACTAGTTTGGAAAAAGAAACACTAAAATGACAAGAAGGCAAACGTTTCATAAAAGGTCCTTGAAATGGGTAACACCACAGCACAAGTAAGTTAAACACAGCAGCTAAAGGGAGTGCTGTACGCAGTTGTAGGGCTCTGCTTCCAAGACCATAGGACACCTGAGACAGCCCAAGGACTAGGATGCCCAAGACTGACAATATGCTCACCATCTAGTTCACAAGGGTCCTCGTCTGAGACACTGTGTCAGAACCTCAAAAGGAAAGCTAGCTTCAGATATTTGAACGTGTGAGTTACCACGTTCTCTCTAAAACTCTGCAAAGACATTCCTTGCACAGGAGTGGTGAGACACCCAACCTTGGCCAGAGCAGCCCTTGGGCAGCAACAGATCCACAATCACAGAAGGAAGCTGGTTCTGGATCTACATGCTGCCCTCCGGAAACAGAGTTCTTGGTTCCTCCTGTGAGCATCTATGGGACATCTAACCAGACTGGCTCGTCATGCAGGCGAGAAGGCCCATGGTCTCGCTTGTGCAACAACATGGCACATAAATGGGATAAAGGCATGACACTTGGCCAGGGACGGATGTGCACATTAAACATTGAAATTCTAAGAGCCAGGTCAGCTCCCTAAAACATGGAAAGGAGCATGTCAGAAAGGAGGAAGCCAAAGGCCCTGGTTCCACCAAATGGCCACCCCACTCCCCACCCAGACCCAGGAACTCTCTGGTTGGGGCAAGCAGGCACTGGCACCAAGTCCTACTACAGATTCATGACATGATGGACATGAAGGAAACCCCTCCACTGGGGAAGATGGGAAAACACAGCGAAACACCAATGTGGTGCACTAATAAGTTAGCAGTCCTAGAAATAGCCATTAGAACTCTGGAAATCCTTGGGTCCTCTATGGACCTGAGCTCCAGCCACACCTGTTTGGGAGCTCCATTACCTTCAGGACGTCTGACTCGTAGTGGTTGTTGCTCAGAACCCCGTCCAGACACCTGTCGCCCAGGTCTAGCTCTGCCAAATGGAGGGAAACAAAGTCATACGTCTTACAGAAAGCATCATCACTGACGCTAACATAAATACATTTTCTTTCTTACAGAGCCTAGAAAGAACAAAAAGTTCCCGTTTAAAATGAGAACAGGGGACACCTGGGTGGCTCAGCGGTTGAGCACGCCTTTGGCTCAGGGCATGATCCCGGAATCCCGGGATTGAGTCCCACATTGGGCTTCCTGCAGGGAGCCTCCTTCTTCCCCTGCCTATGTCTCTGCCTCTCTCTCTCTGTCTCTCTCATGAATGAATAAATCAAATCTTTAAAAAATAAATAAAAAATAAATAAAATGAGAACAGGTACAACAACTTCCATTCCACTCCCTCCCAACATGGACAGCTCTCTCCTCGGCACCTCAAGGTCTGAACACTGCAGCTAGACCGGGCGTTTTCTGTGCTGGTATCCTTAACATGTAAGGAAACCCTCCCCGACTGAACTCCATGTCCCCACAGCTGTCCTGTTACTGCCTGGTTTCACATTAGCACAGAGTGACACTTGTATGTCAGGAGGAAGTATGGTCACTAATGTTGGCCTTCCCCAACTCAGGCCACGCTATCCGTCACCGCCCTCAAGTGCACCAGAACAGGCTGAAGCAACTCAGCTGGAGAGCCGGCATTACCACAGAATGGGGCCAGGCAGCCAAGGCAGCCCGCCCGGGCGCAGCCCCAGTACAGGTGGCAGAAAGGCTGTAGGCAAACGGCACCTGCGGACACAGCACAACAGCCAGTCAGGCCACTTCAGTGAGGAATGAATTCAAATAACCATTCAATAAATGACAAATTCAATTGTAATAGCAATCCCAGAATTGCAAATTAAAACACTGTATTTCACGTATTATATTTAAAAGTGACACATCATAGGGCACCCGTGGGGCTCAGTCGGTTGGCTGTCCGACTCTTGGTTTTGACTCAGGTCACGATGTTAGGGTCATGAAGTCGAGCCCCATGTCAGGCTCTGAGCTCAGTGGGGAGTCTGCCTGAGATTCTCTCTCTCCCTCTGCCCACCCACTCTCATGCTTGCACACTCTCTTTTAAATAAACAAATAAAAATCTTAAAACAGAAGTGACACATTATAGAAATATTATGGTCTTGGTGTGGGGACAAATATCAGATGCAGACTTCAGAAAGAGAACCACCCATACATGAAAATGAGGTGTGTGACAGAGTGGGTTATCAACTGATGGCAAAGATGATTATTCAACATGATTGTACACAGACAGCCGAGTCTGCAGATGAGAAAACACAGCCACGTCTTTACTTCACACCATGCACCACCGTCAACACTGTCCTGAAACCTGAGCCTGGAAGGATCCACAGGACAGGCTCTCTGGCAGGGAGGTTGCTCAGGAAGGCAGTAAATGCTCACACCCTTACTCACACTGCTGGGGGGCGATGCGGGGGTCCTGCTCACGTTCTGCCCTCCGGTCGGGCATGGGCTGGAAGCAGCAGGTGCATATGGCATGGCTTCCTTGCAGGGCGCACACATAATCCTGGGCTGCAGAACAGACAGGACATTTAGGCAGCACATACTGGCACATGGGCAGAAAGAACCAGTCAGACCCACATGGAGAGGAATAGCGGGAAAGCAAACAAGGAAATTGATCCACAGGAAAACCTGGGGAAAACTCAGACCTGTTTTCTTAAATGGCCAAATGATAGCCAATCATTTATTTTTTTTTATTTTTTTAAATTTATTTATGATAGTCACAGAGAGAGAGAGAGGCAGAGACATAGGCAGAGGGAGAAGCAGGCTCCATGCACCAGGAGCCCGACGTGGGATTCGATCCCGAGTCTCCAGGATCGTGCCCTGGGCCAAAGGCAGGCGCCAAACCACTGCGCCACCCAGGGATCCCGATAGCCAATCATTTAAATGAAACATTTTAAATAGAATGAAAAACAAGCAAAGCGATCTTTCAGTTCAGCAGTCGTAGCAAGATTTCAAAGATCCTTGAAGGTTTTCTACCATTTCCTTAGGCCAGAAAGCACACATCATTAAACAACAAAGCAAGTTCTATATTAATCTTTGTGTCTTCCAAATAAACAAGTGATGGGCCTGGTGGGCATGGTGGACATGGCTGGCTGACCCCACTCTAAGAGTTGTGTCCACAGAGCCCAGGCCCTGCATACTTGATGGCCTCATAGGAGGCTCCATCTGTGCACACACACTTGCTACAGGCCCCATCCCACTGGGGACTTCCATCTGCAATTTGAAAATGATGGGGTCCACCTGAGGAATGGTAGAGTTGGTTTTGTGACCAGGTGCTGCACTGCCCATGGCTCCAGGTCACAATCCTGGGTCAGTGGTCTCATGACAGGCTCAGACCCACAGCAACTAAGAAACTGGGCCCTGTGGGGCCATGCCTACAGAATGGCCAGGGCCAAAAACATAAGATTCCACCTGTACTCTCTCCCTTTCCTGATGGCATCTGGGGACCCAGCCCACTAGAAGCAGGCAGTGGGGCAGAGCTCAGGTTGGCTCTGATGACACCATGACCCGCTGCCGAAAAGAAGCCAGTCTCTCATTTAAGGGGCCCATGTGTGATGGTCATTTCTGCTCTAGCCAGCAACTCTGGGGTGCCAGCTGCCTGAAGCAAATGTCAGGATCAGGACTGAACTCCTAGGAGTGCCCAGGAGCAGGGTCCATGAGACAAGTCAACTCTCTGGTTTCTTAGCCCAAAACACAACATGAGAAGCAATGGGGTCTGAGAGGTGGCAAGACCATGGAGACAGTGACAGGACTGGGATAGGAATGGGGGAGGAGTCAGCAAGAATATAGGCTGTGTCCTGGGCAGTCATGGCAGGACAACAGCAGAGAGGGTGGTGTCTCACCTGTCTTGACACTGGTGGAGGTCGATGGCGCATCCCCAGCAGCCTGTGGTACCCCTGGCTCACTGTTAGGCCCTGGGCAGGGGAGGGCCTGCCCACCCTGCCTCCGGTATTCAGGGCACTGCCTGCATACAATGTATGGCTGGCTGCAAGAGAAGCACACAAACCCCTGGATTGTGGGGAAGCACACGGTGGGTGATGGCGACAATGCCCCTAGCCCTTATGACAAGACGAGATCCAGATCCCCAGACTAGAGGCATCTTCTCTGCTCACAGAGAAGTCCTACCCCAGTCCTATCCCAATGCCTCACACCTCAGCTCTGCACCATCTGCTGCCACCCAGGGTATATGAGGGGCAAGCATGGCATGCCCCACTGGACACCCAGTGCTCATCCTGGAAGAACAGCACTTGGAGGACTCTGTTCCTTGCCACCTGCTGGCTCCCCTCTGCTGTAAGGATTCCAGACTACCTCATCCCTCTTGGCAGCTCCTAACATACGGAGACTTGTCCTGCCCACTCCTGCTGCTTTGGCATAGCATCCCCCAGAGCATGGCCACTCAGTCCCCACACGGGGCTAGATACACACTCACAGGTTCAATGCTGGGTGAGCTGTGGATGACATCCAGAAGCACACCCAGCTTGCCAAGTGCACTCAGGACTCACCCTGGGCCCCTAAATGTGCCATGCTCGAATGTTGCTGTTCTCTAGGGGCTTTCCAAGCCGCCGCAGGAGCCCTGCCCCACTAACTTTATGCACTTCAGTTGAGCTTTCAAAAAACATAGTTGGTAAAATGGAATCCATAGGAAATATACAGACTCTTCTCTCACTTGAGCCAGAGAGCAGCTTCCTGAGCCCACCTCTAATGGCAAGAGCCAGCAAAGGAAGAGTAAGGCCCGACTAACACCACTGGTGAGAAGACACTCAACTTCAGTTAAGAACGAGACAGCTGTTATCTCAGGCAACATCAAGTGTGGCCAGGGGTTCCTGACATCCCTCCACAACCCCAGGAAGGCCAGCATTCCATGATGGGCATGGAATGACCCAAGTGCCAGGTCCAGCCCTCTGACCTGACCATTCCACATCCACTCCGCTGGTAGGTACTGTAGCATGGCTTCACAAGTCAGAGTTTTAGAAACACCACAATCCCATCTGTAGAGGAATACTGTGGCTACGTATATGAGTGGCTGGAAGGATACACAAAGAAGTGTTCATGCTCAAGCGATTTTTGATTTCTTCATTTTGCTTGACCATTATTTGTAAATTTTACAAAAAGAAACAAAAAGATAATAAATTTGGAAAATTTGATTTTTGTCTTTCTAAATGTGATGCTCCATCTAAAACTCAAGTCTATGGACTTCTGAGTCAGGAAACAACAGCATTTTACAGCAGATAAAATAAGGTCTCCTAGAATTGCATCCTCTTGGCCAGGTGGCCATGGCTTCTCTACAGTAACATCCTGACAACTGAGGATAACGCAACTTATGCCATAGGACTCAACGGTCACTAGATGAGCTACAGAGTAAATGCACTTATGTGGGGCAAAGAACATGTTAAATTGTGATGTTGTCATAGCCAGTGAATCACAGCACCCAACGAGGTGTCAGCAAATAACAGTGTGGGTTATGGTGGCCATTGTTTTCTAACAGACATCAGTGTCAAACCATTCATTAGCTGCTGCTATACCTGAAACTCAAAGGGTACTGTATATCAATTACACCTCAAAACAGCTGGAAATAAATACAGAAAAGTAACAGCAAAAAATAAATACTGCATGTATACCTGAAGGGGGGGTTACTGCAGGAGGCATGGGGACAGATACCACCCAGTCACCCGAGTGGGTGGCCGTCCTTGGCTGGCTCAGACTCCATGCTGCCTGTCAAGCTCCCTGCCCCTGAGAACCAGGCAGAGGCTCACCTAACATCCGATGATTCACTGTCCACATCTGACAGCTCCAGCAGATCTTCCGAACTGCCCTCCTCATCAGAGAAAGACCTTCTGACCTTGGGTTGCAACATGTCTTGAGTGATCTTGTTCCTGGCAGCCATGCTCCGCACATCTTCCTCGCTGCGACTCTTGTCTGGAATGCAAAGGCCACGGCTCTACTAGCTGAGGAGCCCCTGGAGACACAGCCATGGTCTCTAGGAGCTAGGCGGGCTCCCCACTTGCCTGGGTGCTGGAGAAGGTAGGCCTCCACAAGGTTGTTCAGGATGTGGTTTTTACAGATCCTCTCGACTGGACAGCGGCAGGTGGGACACCAGGTAGAACGCTCCATCCACCCTGAGTAGCAGGCTGCACAGAAGGTGTGCATGCAGGGCTGCAGGCTGAGGGCACAAGGACAAGTCTGCAGACACTCCTGTAGAGCACTCGCAGATGGAGCATCTGCCTGCCAGGCCATAGCAACAGCCCCCAGGCACCAGGGCACATGGGGCATGGCCTGTGTGGAGCATGAGAAGCAGGGACCCCAGTTCATACTGCCTTTCCCCAGAGCAGGATGTGGCCTCACTCAGGCTGAGGGTTGGTTACAAAACATAAAAGTGAGCAAATCACCCTCCCACAAAGCTCACTTAACTCCACAGAGCCTGGAAGCCCTGCTTCTCAGGGTGCTCTACTCCTTGCATATGGCACCCATCGCTGGCTGCATCTGTGTCCTCAGCTGATAAGCTAGGAATGCTACCTGCCTTCCACACCCCACGTGAGAAGAGCTTCCACCGAAGCGACCCTAACTTGGTCCTTGCTAATGAAAAGAAATGCCAATCTCTGCTCCAGGAAGGACATTAGAGCAGGCAATAACTCCAGGAATATGAGGAGCAGGGACACTGAGTGTGGAAAAGGCCTGTGTTGAAGTGGAAATTTGGACAGGCTCTCAGGCTCCCACAGAGAAGCAAGGAGAGGGCGCTCCCTAGACTGCTCCAGGGATCCTCATTCTGGGCTTTTCCTAGGAAAGCTCTGTACAGCTCTTCTGTTCTACTTGGCTCAGATGGGACCAGTGTCGACGGAGATCATCACCGCATCAACCCCACGTACTCTCCTACAGCCTTGGCTACGAGGGTCAGGTGTTTGGCTTGTTGGCCACACAAGTAAAATGCCATGAGTAAGCTCTGCAGAGTGGAACCTGACAGGACCCAGAGGCTCGATTCCCCGTGGCTGCTCCCCCCCATCTCCCATCCTCCTGCGACATAAGGCACGCATACCTCACACAATCATGCAGCAGGTCCTGGCAGATGATGCATGTGAGTGTCTCTTCCATCTTGTCAGGCTTCACAGCCTCGGATCTAACATTCCCAAGGGTGGTGTGGGTGTCTCTACACTGGTCTGCAACCAAGAACTGCAGGGTCAGGTCAGGGTCCCCACCTATGAGAGAAACAGATGCGTTCTGATCACCTGTTTTATGAACACCTTAACCTAAGGAGAGAAGACAGAGCTCTCCCCAGTGTTTGTATTTTAAAGGGTGTTTTTAAGATGGTCTAAAAGGAGTCTTATATTCCAATATATTTTAGTTTTGTTTTAGGGAGGCCTGGTTGGCTCAGTGGTTGAGTGTCTGCCTTTGGCTCAGGGCATGATCCTGGGGTCCTGGGATCGAGTCCCACATCGAACTCCCCACAGGGAACCTGCTTCTCCCTCTACTTATATCTCTGCCTATTCTCTGTGTGTCTCTCATGAATAAATAAAATCTTTAAAGAAAAAAAATTTTGTTTTAGAACAGTTAATGACACAAAAAAGAGGCACTCAGGATACATGCTTAAAAAATAAAGACCATTTGTCCCCCAGTATATTTGTGTAATGTCTGTAATGTCATTTTTTGTTTAAACAAAAAACGTGATTTGTATACACATGGGAAAGTACACTCTTATGTTACCAGGAGTTGTGGATTTTTTTCCTTTTCTTCTGGTGGTGTTCTAGAGTGCTCCTGTGTTGCTAACTACAGATTATTTTTTATTTTTAATTAAAGAAATACTTAAACACAATTTACAAAGTCAAATATTTAAAAGAAAACAAAAGTAGCAGCCCTCTGCCTTGGACTACACTCCTCTGAGTTAACATTTGTGTTTTTAGCTACTTTTCCTAGTAAGGACCTCTGTGTTTCTGAACTGTGATGCTATGTTTAGGTTGATTGATTTTATATTTTTTTCTCTTTTTAAAAATATTTTATTTATCCATTCATGAGAGACACAGATGCAGAGACATAGGCAGTATCCTCCCAGAGCCTCCCAGTCTCACTGCTCCAATCTGCGGGCTGCTCTCAGGCCTGTGGCACAGCTAGTGCCCCACCAAACATTCCCAAGTGTTTTTTACAATCATTTTAACTTAGGCTTTTTAAGTGAAGATTTTTGTCTAAATAACCTTTACGAGGAGGTTAAAACTATCACTTGAAAGACAACTTTTTTTTTTTTTTTTAGTTTATTTTTTGGTAAGATCTATACCCAATGTAGGGCTGGAATCCATGACTCCAAGATCAAGAGTCACAGGCTCCTCTGAGCCAGCCAGGTACCCTCAAAGACAACATATTTAAAAATCGATTTTCATATCAGGACAGAACTGGAACTTGGAATACACTGCTTCCAGATCATGAGCATAACCTGACAGTAAACATTGTTCAATCCTAATGATGTAAAGACGAAAGAAAAGGCTCAGATTTCCATTCCAAAAAAGCTGAGACACCACAGGTCTGTGCCTGAGACACATCCCCATGCTTCTTCAAAAGGGGAGGCTCCATTGGGAGCAGCTCAAACTGTCCCATTAGGGCCCTATGCACTCCCCCAAGGGCCAGAGACACACAGAAACCTAAGACTCTGACCTCCTTTCATTTTCTTCCTGATGGGCTCCAAATCCTCCTGATCCTGGGGTTCCGACAGAGAAAAGGATGCTCCCTCTCTGTCTGGCAGAGCTGAAGGAAAGATGGGGATTTCATCACTTGCCACAGATGGACCACACTCTTTTGGGGAGATGTATGCATCTCTGGAAGCTGTGAGAGGAACAAACAAAAGAGGTTCTGATTCATCCACCCTAGAAGGAGAGAGCAGGCAGGTGAAGCACCAGATTCAAGCCAGGTCTAGGTAATCCAAGGTGCCGTATATTCTCCATAATACATACTCACTAGAAATATTCAACTACATTTTTTAGAAGATTTTTAATTTATTTATTCATGAAACACAAAGAGAAAGGAAAAGACAAAAGCAGAGGGAGAACCAGGCTCCCTGCAGGGAGCCTGATGTGGGACTGGGTCCCAGGATCCAGGATCACAATGTGAGCCAAAGGCAGATGTTTACTCACTGAGTGACCCAGGTGCTCCTAGACTCATCGATTTAAACAAGCCCAGCTTTTAACTGGGCTTAATAACCTTTATCACAATAAAGCCCTAGTTTATAATACTTTAGTACAATCCACATGTAGTCTGTAATATTCAAATGGTAAGTGTTATTTTGAAAAGAGAAGAAACTGCCATATGGCAGCCAAAAGAGAAAGGTTAGAATTCTCTGGGGAGCAAATGAGCTTATAGGAAGAGGCAGCTTCCAGGCCTGGCTCCTAGCTCTGGTCCTCACTCCCACTGCGGGGGGGCCTTCCCCACTCAGTGGAGTGTCTCACTTCAGAATGAAGACTATGATGATGGTACCTCTCCAACAGACCCATCATGAGGATTCACTTAAAACTTATAAAGCACTTGGCACCCAATCTCACATTTAGCAGTCTGGTTATTCTCTTAGTAGGTTTAAACTGAGAGAGGTACATAGAAAAATTTCCCGGCCTTTCCAAGGTTGGAGCTAGGCTTTCCATCTGAACAATTTGTTTACAGCAAAATTTCTTCTATTTATGATTTTATTTTTTTAGTTGCACAGTATATAAATACATTGTCCTCTTACGATAAAATTAACAATTGTACGTGTTTACACACACATTGCATCTTCTTCATCTATCCATCCATCACTGGACACTCAGCTTCCCCTTTCTCTGCATCCTCACCAACACTTGGTATCCCTAGTCTTTTTTGATGCTGGCTATTCTAACAGGTATGAGGTGATGCCTCATTGTGGTTTCCTTTAATGAAGTTAGAACATTATCAAAAAACTAAAAACCAAATTTGCAAAAATGGAAGCAGTGCTTGCTTGCTTTCTCTCTCTCTCTCAAATAAATAAAATCTCCCCCCACCAAAGATTTTATTTATTTATTTGACATAGAGAGAGAGCACAAGCAGGGGGAGCAAGAGAGGAAGAAGAAGCAGGCTCCCCACTGAGCAGGGAGCACAAGGTGGGGCTCATGACCCAACCCAAAGGCAGATTCTTCATTGAGCCACCCAGGCGCTCCTCAAATAAACAAAATCTTTAAAAAAAAAAGAGGGGGGGAAGTATTCTAGGGATAAGTAAGAGTTCTCGAAACTAGGTGAAAAAGAAACTTCACTGAAGAACATCAAAGAGCTTAATAAATAGGGTAAAAGACCACTATCCTGGGTATTGTAAAAATGTCAATTCTCTCCAATCAAAATCTCAAAAAAGACTTTTTTTTTAAACTTAAAAAGATAATCCTAAGGAGAATCTGGAAGCAAAATACAGAAGAATAGCTAAGAAAGCGAACTAAAATATGAATATACATAGTATGATCCAATTCACAAAACATATAAACACATATGTTCTACACTCTAACAACACCAACAAGGGAATGTTAAGGTCACATAGCACCTAGAGTCTGAATTTTCTCTAGAGACCAAGGAGGAAGGTAAAGGAGGTAAAGAATGATGCCATAAGGACCAGTACATGTAAAACTAGTTGGATTTTTTTTTTTTTTTTTAGTATTTATTTATTTAGAGAGAGTGCACACACAAGCAGGGGAGGGGCAGGAGAGGAAAAATCTCAAGCAGGCTCCAACTCCCCGCTGAGCAGGGCACGGCCCGACATGGGGCTCAACCCTACCACCCCAAGACCATGACCCGAGCTGAAATCCAGAGTTGGCTGCTCAACAACAGAGCCACGCATTTAAAGCCTAAAACTGGCTTTAAATGATGTGTTATCCTGGATGAGTCTTGAAAACATTATGCTGAGTAAAAGCAGCAGAAACAAAAGGCCACAGAGTATATGATTCCATGTGTAAGAAATGACCAGAAGAGGCAAATCAGAGACATAGAAGGAAGGTTAGTGGTTGCTGGGGACAAAGGAATGACTGCTGATGGGTGTGGGGTCTCCTTTTGGGGTGATGAAAACATTTGGGAACTACAGAGTGGTGATGAATGCACAACACAATGAATACAGTAAAATCCACTGAAGTGCACACTTGAACTGGGTGATTGTTATGGCATGCAAATTATATCCCAATAAAACTACCAGAAACACCATGTACTATCATCTCTGATTTTCAGCACTTCTATTTGGGATGCAACAAGACATCTACTACAGAAATCTTGCTACTGAGAACCTGATGCCTGATGCCACCTCCACCTTCCTGAGTAGTTTATCTGTCTTCTCTGTAGCAACACAGGTCAGGCCACAAAGCAATGCAGCTACCACCAAAAGGTTCCTGTCTCACCAGAACTGGAGGAAGGTGCTTGCCCTGCAGAGGTGGGCTCCATGGAAGAGGTAGAAGCCGTGGGGAAGAGGTCTGATGTGGACGTTGATGGCTGTGGTTCCTCAAAGCACGCCTGAGTGGTGGGCGATGACGGCAGGACCTGGGGGTCGTCACCTTGCCCTGCACCTGAGGTATCTTTGGTCACACGGAACACATTCTCTTTATTGGCTTCTGCAAGCACAGAAAGAGAAGAATGAGCACAATCAGGGCTCAGGTGGAACACCACTACCGTGGGCAAGACATTCCAGCAAGAATCAAGAGCCCTTACTATGTACCCACTTGGTTACGGTCTCACTTACCAAAGGAGTCTTGTGTGATGTCCTGCTTCTCATTTAAAGATTCATAGAGGTACGCCACATCTAAAAGGAAATTTTTTTTTTTAAGATTTTTATTTATTCATGATAGTCAACAGAGAGAGAGAGAGAGAGAGAGAGAGAGAGAGAGAGAGGCAGAGACACAGGCAGAGGGAGAAGCAGGCTCCATGCAGGGAGCCCGATGTGGGATTCGATCCCGGGTCTCCAGGATCACACCCTGGGCCAAAGGCAGGCGCCAAACCGCTGCACCACCCAGGGATCCCCCTCTAAAAGGAAATTAACCAAATCAGAACAGAGTCCCCAGGCGCCAGCCGGAACTCACTTCCCTCTTTTGTTCCTGTCACTTCGGTCCCCTACTTACTTACCAGCTAGTAACAACATTAAGCAGTTTAAGGGATTTCAAAACAAGTGACCCAAAATATCTTAACAAACTTTAAAATAAATAGGCTTCAGGAAAAAATTTCTGGAGCCAGGAGGCAGTCTAGGGAGGGAAAAAACAATGAATAGGTGATGAATTTGTGTTTTGCTGGCATTTCTAACTAACGGAAGAGCAAACAAAAGATCCTGCCACGTGGCCAATGACTGGCTTTGTCTACACTTAAAACAATCTGAGAAATCTGCCTCCTTCTTCCACTTTGTAGGTAACCTTCAAAAGACTCCCCCAACTCTCCTTGTCCTATATCATTCTTCTCTCCCAAACACAGAACAACCGCTGGCCTCCAACCCCTCTTCTAGATCTTAATCCCCATAACTCAGGTTTCTTCTATGTAACCTAACCCATCCCTGTTCACTTCTGCCATTCTGAGGTGTGTGGCTCATGACTTCGGTGGGATTTCTGGAGAATAACTGGGACTCAGACTGTAAGGTCAATGCTCCCATTCTTCAACAGACATGAGTCACACCAAGAATCTACATCAACAACAAAGAAAATGTAGGTAACACTAACATTTCTAAGGGAAATACCTGCTTCAGCAGACTCCCTTTCAACCACGCTTCCCACCTGTAACAGGACTTCCCCGTCAATCACCACCCATGTGTCCACCCTGTCCATTCCCTTTCTCTTACTGTGTTCTGGCTCATTCTTCCTGTACACCAAGTAGATGACATCCCCCGTCTGCAAAGGGCAGGTCTGCTTCTTAACAACCTTCAGCTTGTTAATTACTGTTCCATTGGTGCTGTAGAGACAACAGAATTGCAACTTATCCTAAAATTTTCTTTTTCTATCACCACTAGGAAAACAGTTCAATATTACTGCTTTGAAAATGATAAAATGGGGATCCCTGGGTGGCGCAGCGGTTTAGCGCCTGCCTTTGGCGCAGGGTGCGATCCTGGAGACCTGGGATCGAGTCCCGCGTCGGGCTCCCTGCGTGAAGCCTGCTTCTCCCTCTGCCTGTGTCTCTGCCTCTCTCTTTCTCTCTCTCTGTGTGACTATCATGAATAAATAAATAAAATCTTAAAAAAAAAAAGAAAATGATAAAACGAAAAAAAAAAAGAAAATGATAAAACGTTCATAAGAATGATGTAAATATTTAAGGAACCATATATGCAAGTGCCATCCTATAATTCTCCTGAGAAAATGCTTGCCTGTTGCCACCTTACTGATAGTCAAACCAGCAACCAATCTTATCAACATGTCTGCTTTTCCCAATGCCATGTTCTCCTCCATCTGCCTCCTGGTGGACCCTTGGACTTCTATGAGCAGCTCTGATTTCAGCTTCTCTCCTACATCTGCAATTCGCTATGTCCACAGATTTACCACTCCCTCCAGAAGTTACGACTGAGTCAGCTCATTCCTCAAATGAGCATTGACACTTAAGAGACAGGTTCCACCAAGGGGCGCCTGGTTGGCTTAGTCGGTTAAGCGTCTGACTCAGTCTCGGCTCAGATCTTGCTCCTAGATTCAAGCCCCACACTGTGCATGGAGCCTACCTAAAAAAGAGAGACAGACAGACAGACACAGAGACAAAGAGACAGGTTCTAGGTAGAAGCAAATAAATGCCAGGCTACAGACTAGAAGATGGCATGGCCCCCCAGCTGGGAGGTCTCTCCAATTAGGGAGCACACTGCCAGGTGGAAAAGGCACAAACTGCCAAGGGGACAGACAGGAGCCCAAGTCAGATGGGAGAGGGAGTGCTTCCTTGAGGAGGGACTCCTGAGTAGGTATCTGACAGAAAATCATTAGTGGACGAAGTGCACACTGCAGGCATGGTGAATAGTGTACAAGACAAGAACTCAGCAAGCAAGCAAACTAACCCACTTTCAGGCATTCAAACGACCCAAGCTTAACTCTACAGCTTCACTCCCAAGGCCTCCAGTGGGGAAGAGGCCTTATTTTTACATTTGAGCAGACGTCCACTACTTGAGTGTTTGGTAAAGGGCCAGAAAGTAAAGAGTTTAGGCTGTATGATTGATCACACAGTCTGTATCCCAACTACTCAGCTCTGCCACTGTCACAGGAAAAGCAGCCATAGACAGGACCCAATCAAGGGGCTATAGCTGTGTCCCAATGAGACTTCACTTGCAAAAGCTGGTGGCACTACCCAATACAGCCAGGGCCTCTGCCACTAGGCTTCTCCTCACCATCCATTCTTGTGTTCTTTCTACCCAAAAAAGTCTGATTTTACACTTCTGCTTAAACCCCCTTGATTACTTCTCATTGCTCTCAGGCTAACGTCCAAACTCCCTAGAGTGGACAGCAGGGCCTTTCTACTCCAGTCTACTGTCTGGCTCTGCACTCACTACTTAGCGTGAGCACGCAGGGCCTGCTTGTGCCTCAGTACCTGTAGTTCCTTCTGCCTGGAACAACCCCGCCTCCAGCCAGTTCAGCCAAGGAATGCGGTGGCTGCTAGAAGCTGGCAACGGTAGGGAACGGATTCTCCCCTACAGTCTCCAGAAGGAGCCAGCCATGCTGACAATTTGATTTTAGTCCAATGAGACCTGAATTAGACTTTGTATCTTGAGCACTAAAAGATCATAGCTATGTGCTATTTTAAGCCACTAAGTTTGTGATAATTTGTTACAAGAGCCACAGGAAACTAAAACTGTCACATGGCCAGTACTGGAAAGCCAGGACCTGCTGCAGGACAGCTCTAGAACTAGGGCTACATTATTCTACAGTAGGCTGAGAAATGAACTTAAGCTGCTACCTATTAGAAGAGAGGCAAGAAGCATCATTTCTTCCTTTAAATTTTGCATTTTTTCTTTCTTTTCTAGTATTTTTTTTTTTAAGATTTTATTTATTCATGAAAGACAGATGGGGGGGGGGTGGCAGAGACACAGGCAGAGGGAGAAACAGGCTCCATGCAGGGAGCCCAATGTGGGACTCCATCCCAGGTCTCCAGGATCATGCACTGGGCCGAAGGCAGGTGCTAAACCGCTGAGCTACCCAGGGATTCCCAACATCATTTCTTCCTAATAAACCTAATTCTTAGTGTTCAATCCCTACAACTGTAGTTACCAAATAATCTCATAACACTTGACCTTTACAAAAATAAAAATTCATCTGATAGAAAAAGCATACTCTCAACATATTGCTGGAAGCCTATCTGCCATTAGGTTTAAAATAGGCACATTCTTTTTTTTTTTTTTTAAAGATTTTATTTATTTATTCATGAGAGACACAGAGAGAGGTGGGGGGGGGCGGGCAGAAACATAGGCAGAGGGAGACGCAGGCTCCATGCAGGGAGCCCGATATGGGACTTGATCCCAGGACTCCAGGATCATGCCCCAGGCCAAAGGCAGGCACCAAACCGCTGAGCCACCCAGGGAGCCCAAAATAGGCACATTCTGACACAGCATTCCTTCCTATAAACTTATCCCAAGAAAATAATCAGACATGAATGCAAAGGGTTTCAGAAGAGAATAATTGTAGTATCGTTTACAATAAAAAAGTCAAAATAGTAAGTGTTCATCAGTACAGGAGTTAACAGGTAAGTTATTATATAATAATAATGAAAAAGACAAAATGAATGGTGGATACACTGACACAGAAGCACTCTGTAAATAAAAGTGAAAAAAGACAAAGTGTCTAGCAAAACAAAAATATATACATATGTATTTTCTAAAGCATGAGTGGGATTTAAGAAAGCTTTTCACTTTTATAATACCACTTATGTTGTATAACAATTTTTTAAAAAGAAAATATTTTATTGCAGACAGAAAGAGCACATGTGTAAGCACCCATGAGCAGGGAGAAGCAGACTTCCCGCTGTGCAGAAAGCCTGATGAGGGGCTCTATCCTGGGACCCCGGGTTCATGACCTGAACTGAAAGCATCTTGGTCAACCAGTTGAGCCACCCAGGCACCTCCAGAAAAAAATTTTTTTTTATTTGGAGGAAAGAAGTCTAACTTGAATAGGTCTGCAACTTTTAGGTTATCACTGTCTTTTTAATTTTATTTTTTCAGAGATATATTTTTTAAATAATAAATTTATTTTTTATTGGTGTTCAATTTGCCAACATACAGAATAACACCCAGTGCTCATCCCGTCAAGTGTCCCCCTCAGTGCCCGTCACCCATTCACCCCCACCCCTCCTCCCCTTCCACCACCCCTAGTTCGTTTCCCAGAGTTAGGAGTCTTATGTTCTGTCTCCCTTTCTGATATTTCCCACACATTTCTTCTCCCTTCCCTTATATTCCCTTTCACTATTATCTATATTCCCCAAATGAATGAGAACATATAATGTTTGTCCTTCTCCGACTGACTTACTTCACTCAGCATAATACCCTCCAGGTCCATCCAGGTTGAAGCAAATGGTGCGTATTTGCCATTTCTAATGGCTGAGTAATATCCCATTGTATACATAAACCACATCTTCTTTATCTATTCATCTTTCGATGGACACCGAGGCTCCTTCCACATTTTGGCTATTGTGGACATCGCTGCTATAAACATCGGGGTGCAGGTGTCCCGGCGTTTCATTGCATCTGCATCTTTGGGGTAAATCCCCAGCAGTGCAATTGCTGGGTCGTAGGGCAGGTCTATTTTTAACTCTTTGAGGAACCTCGACACTGTTTCCCAGAGTGGCTGCACCATTTCACATTCCCACCAACAGTATAAGAGGGTTCCCTTTTCTCCGCATCCTCTCCAACATTTGTTGTTTCCTGCCTTGTTAATTTTCCCCATTCTCACTGGTTCTCATTGTGGTCTTGATTTGTATTTCCCTGATGGCAAGTGATGAAGAGCATTTTCTTCAGAGATATTTTTGCTATAATTTGAATACATTCAAGAAAGCTCATAGACATGGAAATGTTATTGGAAACCAGAAAATGCGTTTTCTAGTAACTGGACAGCCTAGTGAACTACTATGTTATAGAAAACAAGCCCTTGTTTCTTCTCTGTAGTCAATGGCTTCAAGAGAAAACAGAAGGGATGCCTGGGTGCCTCAGCGGCTGAGCATCTGCCTTTGGCTCGGGGTGTGATCCTGGAGTCCCGGGATCGAGTCTTGCATCAGGCTCCCTGCATGGAGCCTGCCTCTCCCTCTACCTATGTCTCTGCCTCTCTCTCTGTGTCCCTCAAGAATAAATAAATTTTTAAAATCTTAAAAAAAGTAAAATTAAAATTAAAAAAAGAGAGAGAGAGGGATCCCTGGGTGGCGCAGCGGTTTAGCGCCTGCCTTTGGCCCAGGGCGCGATCCTGGAGACCTGGGATCGAATCCCACGTCGGGCTCCCGGTGCATGGAGCCTGCTTCTCCCTCTGCCTGTGTCTCTGCCTCTCTCTCTCTCTCTGCGTGTGTGTGACTATCATAAATAAAAAAAAATAAAAAAAAAAAGTGAATGGCTGAGTGAAGTCAGTCGGAGAAGGACAAACATTATATGTTCTCATTCAATTGGGGAATATAAATAATAGTGAAAGGGAATATAAGGGAAGGGAGAAGAAATGTGTGGGAAATATCAGAAAGGGAGACAGAATGTAAAGACTGCTAACTCTGGGGATCCCTGGGTGGCGCAGCGGTTTGGCGCCTGCCTTTGGCCCAGGGCGCGATCTTGGAGACCCGGGATCGAATCCCACGTCAGGCTCCCGCTGCATGGAGCCTGCTTCTCCCTCTGCCTATGTCTTGCTGTCTCTCTCTCTGTGTGACTCTTAATAAATAAAAAATAAATTTAAAAAAAAGACTGCTAACTCTGGGAAATGAACTAGGGGTGGTAGAAGGGGAGGAGGGCAGGGAATGGGAGTGAATGGGTGATGGGCACTGGGGGTTATTCTGTATGTTGGTAAATTGAACACCAATAAAAAATAAAAAATAAATAAAAAATAACAAATAAATAAATAAATAAAATCTTTAAAAAAAAAGTGAATGATTTAAAAAAAAAAGAGAGAGAGAGGGAGAGAGAAAACATAAAAGTTCGGATAGGGGGGGGCACCTGGCTGGCTCAGTCAGTGAAACGTGCAACTCTTGATCTTGAGGTTGTGAATTTGAGCCCCATGTTGGGTGTGGAGATTACATAAAAACAAAAACAAAAAAACCTTAAAAAAAAAAAAGTTCAGAAAGAACTTACCTGGTATCTTCTAGTGACACCTGACCAGATTTTTCATCCACTATAATTTTACAGTGATCTCCAGAGACCAGTTTATTGCCGGGGAATGAAAGGTCACAACCTGTAACAGAGAAAGGATATACATTGGATATGACAATGGGGACTGTGCACAATACTGCCCTTTGCTTAATCAAAGCATGTGGCTGAAAATCAAGACCCATTTTGTATGCACTGTAGGAGACAATACCTAATCAAGCAAGATAGGAAGTAATTTTTTAAAAAATATTTATTTGAGAGAGTGGGGCAAGGGACAGAGTCTCAAACTCTTGGCTAAGCTCGGCCTGATGTGGGGCTCCATCTCAGGACCCTGAAATCATGACCTGAGCTGAAATCAAGAGACAGATGCTTAACTGACCGAGCCACCCAGGCACCCCTTAGGAAGCAATTTTTTTAAAACCTTTTTTTTTTTTAAACAAAGCTTTTAAGTATTAATCCAAAGCAAAGGGAGAGGGACTGTGTCTTAAACCTTTCTGACTCCCTATTAACCTAGAGGATACCCCATCATCAGTTCTGGCTCCGCATCAACAGCTTCTTGGTGACAATTTCACAATATGCATATATACACAGCTATCCTTATAAAAGCAGAAGTTTAAAAAACTAAGGGACTTAGTTAAGAAATTTTTCAGTATCTTAACTCAGTCCTTAATTTCTCCTTCGTGTAATCTAAGATTTTATAAATTGTCACAAAACTGAAGCAATGACCAAGAGTCATAGAAAAAGTGTGCAAATTACAGACACAGGTACGTTTGAGAAAATTTAAAACAAAAGAGGAATGCATCTACAACTAAATGTGATTATATCCTCATTTAAAAAAATTATTTATTTATTCATGAGAGAGACAGAGAGAGAGAGGCAGAGACACAGACGGAGGGAGAAGCAGGCTCCATGCAGGGAGCCCAATGTGGGACTCGATCCCAGAACTCCAGGATCATGCCCTGGGCCGAAGACAGATG
Source organism: Otocyon megalotis megalotis (assembly GCA_017311455.1). NCBI lineage: Eukaryota > Metazoa > Chordata > Mammalia > Carnivora > Canidae > Otocyon > Otocyon megalotis. The sequence goes on from JAEUCK010003659.1 coordinate 21,248, forward strand.
CTCAACAGCTGAGCCACCCAGGGATCCCTGATTATATCCTCATTAAACGCAAGGAGGAAACTCTGAAATGCTTTGTTCTCTCTACTAAGGTTTATAGCTTTATTTTTAATAACCAAACATGGGGGAAGATTTTATTTATTTATTCATGACAGAGAGAGAGAGGCAGAGATACAGGCAGAGGGAGAAGCAGGCTCCATACCAGTAACCCGACGTGGGACTTGATCCGGGGACTCCAGGATCATGCCCTGGGCCAAAGGCATGCGCTAAACCGCTCAACCACCCAGGGTGCCCAATAAATAAAATCTTAAAAAAAACAAAACAAAAACAAAAACATGGGAAGCAATACAAGTGCCAATCATCTAGTGCTAAATTAAAAAAAAACAATGGTACATCCAAACAGAAGACTACACAGCATCAAAAAGAAACAAATTACAGGGGTGCCTGGGTGGCTCAGTCAGTTAGGTGTTCAACTCTTGGTACCAGCTCAGGTTTTGATCTCAGGGTTGTAAATTCAAGCCCTGCTATGGGTTCTGCACTGGGCGTGGAGCCTATACAAAGGGAGGGAAATGAATTGCTGATACACACAATAGTCTGAAATGAATTTCAAAATAATTGTATCAAAGGAGAGAAGCCATACAGACTATGGTGGACTATCACATAATTCCACTTGATGACATTCTGGAAAAGTAGAATGACAGAGACAGAAATTAAATGGATGGTTGCCAGAGTTGGGGTTTAGAGGAAGGGCTGATCCAAAGACCACTAGGAACCTTCTGTGGTGATGGAAATGCTCTACGTCTTGATGGCAGTGTTGATTCCATTTCTTAAAACTCACTGAAATACCTGTGAGGGGTGAATTTTACTGTATGTGAACTAGATCTCCACAAATCTAAAGTATTAGAAATCTTACTTGGACATTATACATTTGTTACAGTTAGCTGAGACAAATTTCACCTGTACCTACGCGATCATCCCAGCACTAGTCACCTGTCACTGGGATGGGTTTTTGTTTTTTTTTTTAAGATTTTATTTATTCATGAGAGACACAGAGGCAGAGACACAGGCAGAGGGAGAAGCAGGCTCCCTGTCCCGGGGCGGGGAGCCCAATGTGGGACACTGGGACGCGATCTCAACACCCGGGGATCAGGACCCGAGCCAAAGGCAGATGTTCAACCACGGAGCAACCCAGGCATCCCTCGGATGAGTTTTTAACAAGCTTCTCTACACCAGAGCATCATGCAGTTGATTACATTTCTCACAAGGCTGTTAAGCATTTCTACCACTCCCTGAGCATGGGAAGCTCTTTGGAAAGGTAAGGTCTTCCATCTCCCTTTCTCCCTGAAATAATGCCTTAATAATAGGAGGCATGTTATTGTCTTTAAATATAATCAACTTCTACAACTCTTATGTGTCTTCCCAAAATTCCTGTTAAAGGCCTGAACCCCAATATGACTGTAAACAGGGCTTGTGAGGAGGCAATCAAGGTTAAAAGAGATTAGGGTGGGACCCCACTCTGATAGTGCTGGTACCCTTAGAAACGAAGAGGACCAAATCTCTGTCTAGCACTCAAGGACTAACAAGGTGGCTGTCTGTAATCCAGAAGAGGGCTCTCACTAGGAAACAAATCAACTAGCATTTTGATCTTGGACTTCTCAGACCTAAGAGAACTGTGAAAGATAGGGGATCCCTGGATGGCTCAGCGGTTTAGTGCCTGTCTTTGGCCCAGGGCGTGGTCCTGGTCTCCCATGATTGAGTCCCACATCAGGCTCCCTGCATGGAGCCTGCTTCTCTCTGCCTCTGTCTCTTTCTCTGTGTCTCTCATGAATAAATAAATAACATCTTAAAAAAAAAAAAAAGGCAGCCCGGGTGGCTCAGCGGTTTATCGCCGCCTTCAGCAGGGCCTGATCCTGGAGACCCGCGGATCGAGTCCCATGTCGGGCTCCCTGCATGGAGCCTGCTTCTCCCTCTGCCTGTGTCTCTGCCTCTCTCTCTGTGTCTCTCATGAATAAATAAATAAAATCTTAAAAAAAAAAAAAAACTGTGGAAGATAGACTTCTGTTGCTTAAGCTTCCTGGTCTGCGGCATTTTGTCATAGCAGCCAGAGCTGACCAAGAGGGCAACTTCTGTTTTGCTGGAAATGGTAATATATTTGCCAAAAGGAATTCAACTAAGATTAACCCAACAATCTATTTTTTGCTCCTTGTATTAACATGTAAATGAAGCTATAACACTGTATTAAAATAACAATGGCTAGCATTAAGTACTAATTCTTAGCCAGGCTCCTTTTATGCATTTGGAAGGTAAGATCTCAATTACTCTGCAGTGACTCTATGAAGTAGGTACAAAGGTATGGGAAGTTAAGTCCTTAGCCCAAAGTAAGTTATGCAGTGGTGCCAGGTTGGAAACAGAAGCCTTCTGGTTGCTCTTCACCAACTTATTACATCAATTAAAGACAATCAATGCATTTTTCAAAAGTTTCTAATGACATGTAAATACAAAGTTGTAAAAAAAAAAAAAATTAACTTGATACTGAGATTTAAGACTACAAAACAAAAAACAAAAAACCAACCCCAACATCCCAAACAAACCCAAAACCAAAAACATGTTCAGGTACAACATAAATGGTAAAATAAAACAAGAAATTTATTTTATTATCCTTTTTTTTTACGTTTTTATTTATTTATGATAGTCACACACAGAGAGAAAGAGAGAGAGAGAAAGAGAGAGGCAGAGACACAGGCAGAGGGAGAAGCAGGCTCCATGCACTGGGAGCCCGACGTGGGATTCGATCCCGGGTCTCCAGGATTGCGCCTGGGCCAAAGGCAGGCACTAAACCGCTGCGCCACCCAGGGATCCCTATCCTTGTTTTTTATCATAGTACTTGGCCTTTATTTTTTTTTTTTAACTCCAGTATAATTAACATATACATAATCTTTGTTTTTAAACAATACTTTCTCACGCTTTTTTTTAAAATATAAAATCAGAAACAAAACAAAACAAAAAACAGACCTAAATATAGAGAACTGATGGTTGGGGGATCCCTGGGTGGCGCAGCGGTTTGGCGCCTGCCTTTGGCCCAGGGGCGCGATCCTGGAGACCTGGGATAGAATCCCACGTCGGGCTCCCGGTGCATGGAGCCTGCTTCTCCCTCTGCCTGTGTCTCTGCCTCTCTCTCTCTCTCTGTGTGACTATCATAAATTAAAAAAAAAAAAAAAAAAAAGAGAGAACTGATGGTTAGCAGAGAGAAGGAAGTTGGGGGAGGAGTGAACTAGGGGAACAGAGACTGAGAGTACACTTTGCACGATGAGTACTGAATAATATATAGAACTGTTGAATCACAGTATCATACACCTAAAACTAAACACTAAGTTAATTAGACTGGAATTAAAAAATAAGTAAAATATATTTAAAGTCCAAGTGATGATTTATTAACTTTCGGACAAACTAAATTTTTTTGTTGCCTTAACCAGTGCACTTCTCTTCCTGTAGGGAAGTGACAAGGAGGGCGAGCTGCCGGATGGTCACTTAGGAGTGCGCAACCAGTTGTGTGGAGGGTGACCACACTTCATCTCACCTAGCGGCACAGCGGTTCCTGCCCTGCGCTTCCCAGGTTCAGTCAGCCAAGGCCTATTTGAGCAGCACTATTCTAAGAGGGTATGCTCCGGATTTTATTTTTTTAAAATATTTTATTTACTTATTTATGAGAGACACAGAGAGAGAGAGAGAGAGGCAGAGACACAGGCAGAGGGAGAAGCAGGCTCCATGCAGGGAGCCCGACGTGGGACTCGACCCCGGGTCTCCAGGACCACACCCCGGGCTGCAGGCGGCGCTAAACCGCGGCGCCACCGGGGCTGCCCTCTGCTCCAGATTTTAAATGCACCCACCTACAACTATGAATTTCCCTCTGAGCCGCATCCCACAAGTTGTGTCATATCATGTTTTCATTTTCATTCATTCCAAGGTATTTCGTAATCTCCCTTGCGACCTCTTTGACCCACTGGTTGTTTAAGAGCGCGTTGTCCGATTTCCATACTGAATTTTCCAGGTTTTTTTTTTTTTTTTTTTTCCTGTCACTGACTTTAATTTCATTCCGTGGAGATCTGAGAGGGCTGCATTCTAGGGGGTCACAGGAACACGCCCACTTCGTGAGGCGGCACCGAGAACTAGATAATCTGCGGGAAGCTCGGGGAAGTGACAGGCCCACCAGCAAGTGAACAAATGGCCGCTCTTACGCCGGAGCCGATTCCACTGGAAAAACTGGATAGCACAGCGGGCCCCGCCCAGGGGCCTCCGGGCGGCCTGGGGAGCGGCCCGCACTGGCCCGACCCGGGTCCCTCCGCCCCTCATCCCCGGCCCCCGGCCCGGCCCGCACCTCTCCTCCGCCCGATGGTCCACTCGCGTTTCCTCAGGAGGACGTGCGGCTCGCCGTCCCCGGCGCCCAAGCGGAGGAGCCTCCCCCACGGCTGCTGCTGCGGCGGCTGCTCGCCTTCCCGGGGCTGCTCCATCGGATTCACATCTGACGAGATCCGGAAACGCCGGCTGAGGCGCCGCCACCGCAGACGCAGGGGCTGCGGCCCGCCGCTCCGCCCTGAGGCCCTCCTGGCGCCCACGCCACACCTCGCCGCCGCCGCCGCCGCCCCGGGTCGAACGCCCGCCTCCGCCCGCCGCCGCCGTCGCGTCCCGCCCGCCGACCCGCCGCGGCCCCGCGCCATCCGCTTACCCCCCGCCCCGCGCCTAACCCGGAACCGGCCGCGCCGCCGCCGCCACAGCCGCCGCTGTCAACAGACATCGCGGACTCCTCAGCTGATCGGCCGGTGCCGTCCGGGCCCTGCGATTGGCTGGCGGCGGCGCCCACCGAGCGCCGCGGCTAGAGCGGAGCCCCCAGCGACGCGCGAGACTGGAGCGTGCGGGCGGGCGGAGCGTGCGCAGACGGGAGGCCGCGGGTCTGAGCGCCATCTTTGGTAGTGGCGGAGACGGCTTCGTCCGCGGTAGGCGGCGCCGCGGTAGGTGGTGGCGGAAGGGCCGGAGTTACTGGGCTTGGGCGCCCGAGACAAATCCTCGAAGGGGCGCCGTGAGTCTGATGCCGTAGGTGTTGGATGGGGTTCGCCCGACCTACGGGGAGGGCAGGGACGAGGTAAGTGGGCGCTCGCGGACGTGGACGTCGCCTGCCGCGGCGCGGGCGCGGGGTCTGGCGCTGCGCCAGGAGACCCGGCCTGGGAGCGCGGCTGCGTGGTGGGCGGTGCCGCAGCGCGGGGAGCCTCCGGGGGTCTCCTGGACGCGGAGCGGGTGCGGGTGCGGGTGCGTTCTTGGGAAGGAGCGTGCCTGGTGCGGGAGTGCACTGAAGCCCCCCTCGTGTCCTCACTTGTACACAGCAGGTACTGATGACCTTTTTCTCATTATCTAAGTAAAGGGAGCAAATATTCTTTTTTTTTTTAAATGTTGACTGACAAATGTAGTTTTTTATTTTATTTTAATTTTTATTTATTTATGATAGAGAGAGAGAGGCAGAGACACAGGCAGAGGGAGAAGCAGGCTCCATGCACCGGGAGCCCGACGTGGGATTCGATCCCGGGTCTCCAGGATCGCGCCCTGGGCCAAGGGCAGGTGCCAAACCGCTGCGCCACCCAGGGATCCCATCAAATGATTTAATGTTATCGTGCACACAACATATTGAGGTCAATAATGATTATTACTTGTACTTGTTTTGTGGCTGTAATCCAGGAAAATGAAGAGGGTTTTCATTTTTATTTGCATCATCAGAGAAAGTCTTACTGACTTATTAACATATTTCTTTGCTTCGCTGAATATATACAGGTATGTAAAAAAAGGATTCACCTATAAACATAATAAATGAAAAAAAAAAAAGGATTCAGAGTTCAAAAATAAAAATTAGTGGTATCAAAATGTACCCACAAGTGGGTGGCAGTTTTCCAAACTAAAGGGAATGGGCAAGGGGCTTTGCAAAACCAGAAGCAACAAGAGACATGTCAGCTCACATCTGAAGAGGGCAAAATGTTCTTCTGAAACCCTATTGATCCCCAAAAGACAATCCTAATGAAGGTATAATGTCATCCAGGCAGGACCTTATTTGAACACCAGGTCAACTAAAACCTTCTTGACACATTTCCACTTTCAACTGTTATACTGTTGAGGCCAACCTGAAAAACATGTCATAATAATGGAATGTAATCACAGTATGAAAACACCTTTTATAACTGTTACAAGAAAACATGTCCAGAAAGGTCCAACCTGGAAGATCATGGATATTGCTCAAACCTTTCAGACTTGGTCATGAGACCACAAGCTTCCTCTACCCCATGGTATCCAACCTACCAGGCAGGCAGGGTCCATGGACCGGTGACAAAGCCAGCTCAGGTTCCAAAGCAAAGTACTGCAGCTGAAAAGCCAGCTAGGAAGATACAGCCACAGAACCCTGAAAATCATAGCCAGGGCTGGTGTTCAAAATAAAAGAAACAAGATGGGGAATGAGAAATGCTTCCCATTCTCCCCTTCTCTCTTCCCCTTCTCCCCACATTTGCTCTTGTGCTCTGTGCTCACCCTTCATCTGAAGGAATCGCCATGGGAAGTGAGGGGAGAATGTGTGTGTGCAAAACCACAGCCACAGAAGACCCTTCTCTTGCCTGCAGACAGAAGTCATTTCACTGCCTGAGACTAAGTTCTGAACCTCAATTAAATGTGCCCCAGTTGATCTATCTAACCTGGACTTCAGGTTCCTTCGCGATGCATTGTAAAAGATGCCACAAATGTTTGGTGTGTAAAATGATATGTTACTTACCCCATGGGTCAAAAACAGATCCTTTTCTATGGGCTAGAGAGAGACTTGATAATATCTATGTCAAGAGTTTTTAAGAAAAAGTGCAATCAAAACAATGTTGACAGGGAAATGTTACACAGAAAACAGCACTCAGTGGAGTTAAAATTTGCTGTTTTTGTACATTATGTAAACTTGATTTGCAAAGAAAAACATTTTCTCAGTTCAAATATTCATTTGAATGTAGAAAATTTTAGAAACAAATTAGAAAAAAAAAAAGGAATTACCTCACCTTCTCTGGCAATAGGAACTTTCCTGCAGCAATCTCTCCATCTAGTTTTAAGGACACTTGAGAAACTCCTGTTTTTTGCCTTTTTCCACTTATCATGAGCCTTTTCCACATTCTGAAATGTCTATGAAACACATCTTAAGAGCTGCCTAAGGGACTTCTGGATGATTCAACGGTTGAGCAGCTGCCCTCGGCCCAGGGCTTGATCCTAGAGTCCCAGGATCGAGTCCCACATCGGGTTCCCTGCAGGGAGTCTGCTCCATCTGCCTGTGTCTCTGCCTCTCTCTCTCTCTGTTGTCTCCCATGAATGAATAAATAAAATATTAAAAGATCTGCCTAATAGTGGCACCTAGGCAGCTCAGTCGATTGAGCATCTGCCTTGGGTTTAGGTCATGGTCTGTAATCCTGGGATTGATTTCTGCCGGGGGGTGGGGGGGGGGGCTTGCTCAGCATGAAGTCTGCTTCTCCCTCTCAGCCTGCAGCTCCCTCTGCCTGTGCTATCAAATATCAAATACTTTTTTTTTTTTTTTTAAGAGCCTGCTGGGCTCAGTCGTAGAGCATGCAACATTCCATCTCGGGTTTGTGAGTTCAGCCCATTGGGTATAAAGATTACTTAAAAATAAAATCTTTTTAAAAAATGAAGACGCATTGGTTAAAATAAAATTCCTTTACTGTCTGGCGTTTAGGATGTTGCCAGATTGCATAATGCTATTCCATCAAAATTCTCATACAAGGTCTTTGAATACATGCTGGGTTAGGTGTTTGTTTGTTTGTTTTAAGACTTCTGTCCTGAAATGAGCCTGGCTATTTTTTTATATTTTAAGATTTTATTTACTTATTCATGAGAGACACAGGGAGAGGCAGAGACAGGAGAAGCAGGCTCCATGCAAGCAGCCTGACTTGGCACTTGATCCCAGAACTCTGGCATCATGCCCTGAGCTGAAGGCAGATGCTCAACCACTGAGCCACCCAGGCATCCCAGTGGGTTAGGCTTTTAAGACTTTTAAAAAAGTACCTGCTAAGTACTTAATATTTGGCTTTTGTTGGAAAATGTTTTTAGGGGTGCCTAGGTGGGTGAGTGGGTTAGGTGGCCAACTCTTGATTTTAGCTCAGGTCATGGTTTCAAGGTTGTGGGATAAGGCTCTGAGATAGGCTCTGTGCTGGATGTCAAGCCTGCTTAAGATTCTCTCTCTCCCTCTCTGTATCTCCCCCTCCCACGTCCTTCTTTTAAAAAATGTTTTTAAATTGATGTTTTGAGGTGCCTGGGTGGCTCAGTGAGTTAAGCATCTGCCTTTGGCTCAGATTATGATCTCAGGGTCCTGGGATCAAGTCCCATATGGGGCTCCGTGCTCAGCGGGGAGTCTGCTTCAGATGGGGCCAATGAAACTGTTCTTCTGGCAATGAATGTCTGACAGTCAAACATAAGATACTAGAAAATGAAAACTAAAACACAGAAGCAGTAATTTTGAAGTCTTAAAAGGGAAAATTTTAAATTCACTCAAGTTTAAGGCTTTTAAAATGAGAAGGCTTGTAGAATGAGAGAGAATACACTTTTCCCTTTGAGGAAAAATTTACCAAGAGAATCTAGAAGAGGGAAAGAAATTGGAGATACAGAGAGGAAAGACATTTATCTTTATCACAGATAACCCCACATTTATACTCGGGTGATTTCACATCTCACAAATCATTTTACAGAATCACAAGCCATCAATACCAGATATATGTATGTCCCCAACACCCAACTTAACTCTGTGCATTATCCTGCCAAGGAATTAATTCATCTGATTTGAAAAAAACAAGTCAAATATGGCTTCCACAAAAGATATTCTACATAAGTGATTCTCAGGAACATGTGAACAAGTGCCGCTCTTCATAAGGAAATACTCTGGAGGGCAGGCCAGAGGACAAGGGTTCGATTTTTCCCTATGGTGCCTATAACTGTAGAGAGGCAAAGCCATCAAGAGGGATACAAGCAGTGGAAACACATGCCTCATGAGCCACACAAACGAAGCACCAGCAATCATGCTCAGACCCCAGAAATTCCTTCTGGATGGTCCTGAAAGCTGTGCTGCTCCAAAATGGGGAGGGAGAGGGTTGGCCTTGGGCTGAGCTTGTAAAGGTTTGACATCCCATGAGCAAGGTTGGGAAATGCAAGACAGGTGAACTTACCCTAATGATCAAAGATGAGGGAGAACTTCCCCATCTATAAATAATGGAGCCTATGTCCAAGGAAGAGAGTTCCTATTTTAAAGATTATCAAGAAATCATCTTATTCCACAGAGATGCATGCTGTATCAACACGCTTATAGGTCCTAGAATGCCACTTCCATCACAACTACTGAGCACAGTCTGCCATCTCTAACCAGTTCAATGAAAATAAGCTTTTCAGTGGCCAATTTCCCAAAAACACTGAGTTTCAACATACACCAACATTGATCCATCAGAAATTTATTACTATCAAAATAGATTGGGTGCCTCAGTGGTTAAGTATCTGCCTTTGGCTTAGGTCGTGATCCTGGAGTCCTGGGATCGAGTCCTGCATCGGGCTCCCTGCGTGGAACTTGCTTCTCCCTCTGCCTGTGTTTTTGTAGGACCACGCCCTCAGCTAAACTGCTGAGCCACCAGGTATACCCTAAATAAAATTATTTTTAAAATATAGATTTTCAGGGATGCCTGGGTGGCTCAGAGGTTGAGCATCTGCCTTCGGCTCAGGTCATGATCCCAGAGTCCTGGGATCGAGTCCCACATCGGGCTACCCACACGGAGCCTGCTTCTCCTTCAGCCTGTGTCTCTACCTCTCTACCTGTGTCTCTCATGAATAAATAAAATCTTAAAAAAAAAAATTTTGTGTTAACTATACTTCAATTTAAAAAAAATAAAAATAGGGTATCCCTGGGTGGCGCAGCGGTTTGGCGCCTGCCTTTGGCCCAGGGCACGATCCTGGAGACCCGGGATCGAATCCCACGTCGGGCTCCCGGTGCATGGAGCCTGCTTCTCCCTCTGCCTGTGTCTCTGCCTCTCTCTCTCTCTGTGTGACTATCATAAATAAATAAAAATTAAAAAAAAAAAATTAAAAAAATAAAAATAAACAGTAGATTTCATTAAAGATTTGTTTCTCATTTTAGAGAGAGCTTGTGGGCATGGGGGGATGCAGAGGGAGAGGGAGAGAGAGAGAATCTCACAGACTCCCTGCTGAGCACAGGAGGCAGGCTAGATCTAACAACCCTGAGGTCATGACCTGAGACGAAATTGAGTCAGACACTTAATTGACTGAGACATCCAGGCTAAAAAGTAGATTTTTTTAAATATTTTTTTTTTTAAGATTTATTTATTCAGAGAGAGAGAGAGAGAGAGAGAGAAAGGCAGAGACTGGCAGAGGGAGAAGCAGGCTCCATGCAGGAAGCCCGACGCGGGACTCGATCCCGGGTCTCCAGGATCACACCCCAGGCTGCAGGAGGCGCCAAACCGCTGAGCCACCAGGGCTGCCCAGATTTTTTTTAAGATTTTATTTATTTATTTATTTAATTTATTTATGATAGACATAGAGAGAGGCAGAGACACAGGAGGAAGGAGAAGCAGGCTCCATGCTGGGAGCCCGATGCGGGACTCCATCCCGGGACTCCAGGATCACACCCTGGGCCAAAGGCAGACGCTAAACTGCTGAGCCACCCAAGGATCCCCTAAAAAGTAGATTTTAAAGTAATTCATACTTGGATTAAATTTCTTAAACATCGAGGATAGCTAGAAAATGTTAGATTCTATTTTATTTTCATGGGAGCATTAAAAAGATTGCTGTTTGTTAACAGGGTGGTTTGGTCTTCCAGTGAATATAATGTTTTTTATTTTTTATTTTTTTATAATGTTTTTTAAAAAATATAAATCTACTTTGTCATTAGTATCCCAAATCTAATTATAAACTGAGGTGGAACATGAGATAAATCACAAAAGTAACCAAAATCAGGAAAACAGTCTGTTGAAAGAGCAGAATCAGGAAAACCATTGGGAAAGTACTTATTGTAACAGAGAGTGAAGCGTCCCCATTCCAAAGAATTCCTGTGAATATCCAGTAATTAAAGAAAACACAAAACTCTGAGTGACCAGAGACATTGAAAGAGAATGCATAGACTACAAAATCAAGGCAACAGGATTCAGATAAAATTGAGATACCAGGGCAGCATAGAGTCTTAAAAGGAAGCCACAGAGAAATGGGTTTGGATATAGGGACTTAATATTCCACAGAGTTTAGTTGTTACTGATGTATATTCTATTTTACAAGTACTTTTTTTATTTTTATTATTTTTTAAGATTTTATTCATGAAAGAGAGAGAGAGGCAGAGACACAGGCAGAGGGAGGAGGAGGCTCCATACAGGGAGCCCAACGTGGGACTCGATCCCAGGTCCCCAGGATCATGCCCTGGGCCAAAGGTGACACTTAAACCGTTGAGCCTCCCAGGCTGCCCTTACAAGTACTTTAATACGAGCCAAAAGAGCCAGTGGCTCTTTTATATGAGCCATTTTGGAAGATTTACACATTTCACATGCTACCCTGAACCTTTCCTTGCTAACCGCTCCAGCCCATCTCGGGTGTGGGAAAAGCCCATTCATCCTTCAAGTGAAGATTAATGATGAAATAACCCACAGAAAAATTTAGAAATCAGTACACGAATCAACTGCTGTACTAAAAAAAAAAAATTATGAATGTGTCAAAGGCCCTCTAGAAATAAAAATCTGCTAAATTCGTTGCTGTGGAGAGATACTATATTTTAAAAATTGTAGGTAAGAGTAAAAACAAAGTATAAATTAGATTTTGCAAATTTTAAACTCGACGGCTTACCTCTTACGTGTAAATTACAAACGGAGGGAGAAAAATGGGGCAAAACCCACAAAATCACAGGAAAAACGAACGCAAGAACACAAATGACCCAACCGCCAGATGAAACAGCTGGCTGGCCAGGGACGGAGAAATCTGCGAGGAGGGGAGAGAGCCCGAGGGAGCAGGCCGGGCGAACCCTCGACGCCGGGGTGACATGCAGGGGGAGCGGGGCCAGGCCCACCCGCGCCCGCCACCCCTACTCCGACTGCTGGGGCCCCCTCCAGAGCTCGCCCCCGGATCGGGTCTCCCTGCAGCTCCGCAGGACCCGCCGAGCCTACAGCACCCAGCACGACCCTCGGCCCGGCCGCCCTCCCCTGCGGATCCCGGGCCATCATCGTCCGCGGCGACTGACGAGCCGGCACAGCCACAGTCACCACGCCCCGCACCGCAATTAGGAGCCGCGCGTTGCTGAGCAGGATGCCGTCTCCTAGAAACGCAGAGGCGGGGCAATGGCCGACGGACACACACGATCTTAGCCAATAGCCGCTGGGGCCAGTGGGCACCTGGCCAATGGGAGACGCCAGCGGCCTGTTACTAAGCCAATCCTGATCTCGGGAGCGGGCAGGCTGGGGTGGTACCTGGACGGCGCCCTCTGAGTCGTTGAAAAGGTCAGAAAGTGTTTCCTGTAGATCAGATTTAAAATTTGCCTTGCTGGGGCGCTCAGGTGGCTCAGTCGGTTAAGAGGCCGACTCTTGAGTTGGCTCAGGTCACGATCTCAGGGTGGAGAGAACAAGCCCCGTTTGGAGTCCCACCCCGGACCTGGATCCTGCTTGGGGTTTCTCTCCTCCCCTACCCCTTCCTCCGCCAATAAGATCTTTTTAAAATTTTTGGCGTGGTGTCTAGGAGGCTCAGCCAGTGAAGAGTCAGCATTTGGTTCAGGTCATGATCTCAGGGCCCTGGGATCCAGCCCCCACATCAGACTCCCAGCTCAGCGGGGAGTCGGCTTCTTTCTGTCCCCCTCCCCCGTTCTCTCTCTCTCCCTCTCAAAATCTTTTTTATTTTATTTTTATTTTTTAAAAAGATTTTATTTATTCATAGAGACACACACAGAGAGAGAGGCAGAGACACAGGCAGAGGGAGAAGCAGGCTCCATGCAGGGAGCCCGACGTGGGACTCGATCCCGGGTCTCCAGGATCACACCCTGGAATGCAGGCGGCGCTAAACCGCTGCGCCAAGGGGCTGCCCTCAAAATATTTTTTAAAAGATTTTATTTATTTACTCATGAGAGATACAGAGAGACAGGCAGGGACACAGGCAGAGGGAGAAGTAGGCTCCATGCAGGAAGCCCGATGTGGGACTCTGGGATCACGCCCTAAGCGGAAGGCAGATCCTCAACGACTGAGCTTGCAGGATGGGGACGGGTGTCTGATGTGAGCTCTGATGTGAGCTCTGATGATCGCAGTGGCGGGGCTGGTCAGTGATGGGCTTGTCATGGCCTGGCTGAGTCAGCTGTGCCCGTGAGGACATGTCAGCAGTGAGGTCTGCGCGGTCACCGCCACAATGATGTCCCTCTCTTACCTGATCCCTAAGAAAAGCCTGTTAGTCTGTCAAGATTCACGAAAGCCACCTTTGACGTGGAGATAACCCAAGGAAAGAAATACAGAGCGATTTTATCTCCAGTCCAATCTCCTTCAATTATAAACACTCTGGACACCCTTTTTATTGAAATGTAACACATACAGAAAAGCACACATGTATGTATATATGATTTCCCACAAGCTGAATATCCCACGTAACCAGCACCCAGGTGAAGAAAGCAAACGGCAGTGGAACCCTTCCTGCCTCCTCCCGGTGTTTGTCCTGCCCCAGTCACACTGTCCTGATCTCTCACACCATAAATGACTTGTGCCTTTTTGAGGGTTATATGAATAGATCTGTACAGTGTAATTTTGTTTGTAACTTGCTTATGCTGTGGGATTTATCCCTAATATGCATTGACTTGTAATTTACTCACATTGCTGAATTCTTCTGTGTGTATTCACCATTATTTTTTATTTTTCCTGTTGGTAGACTCTGTATTTGGCTATTATGAATAGTTTTAATATAGATATTCTAATAAATATATAGTATACTACATGAAACCATTCTTTAAGAAAGAAGGAGAGGGGGACGCCTGGGTGACTCAGTGGCTCAGCATCTGCCTTTGACTCAGGGCGTGATCCTGGAATCCCGGGATTGAGTCACACGTCGGGATTCCTGCATGGAGCCTGCTTCTCCCTCTGCCTGTGTATCTGCCTCTCTCTCTTTGTGTATCTCACGAATAAATAAATAAAATATCGGGATCCCTGGGTGGCGCAGCGGTTTAGCGCCTGCCTTTGGCCCAGGGCGCGATCCTGGAGACCCGCGATCGAATCCCACATCGGGCTCCCGGTGCATGGAGCCTGCTTCTCCCTCTGCCTGTGTCTCTGCCTCTCTCCCTCTCTCTATGGCTATCGTGAATAAATAAATAAAATATTTTAAAAAAATATTAAAAAAGAAAGAAAAGAGAAAGAAAGAAAGGAAGGAAAGAAAGAAAAGAAAGAAGGAGAGGGACACCTGGGTGGCTCAGTGGTTGAGCATTTGCCTTTGGCTTAGGGCGTGGTCTCATGGTCCCAGAGTCCCAGGATCGAGTCCTACTTCGGGCTCCCTGTGGGGAGCCTGTTTCTCCTTCTGTCTATGTCCTTGCCTCTTTCTCTGTGTTTCTCATGAATAAATAAGTAAAATCTTTTTTTTTTAATTTTTATTTATTTATGTATGATAGTCACAGAGAGAGGCAGAGACACAGGCAGAGGGAGAAGCAGGCTCCATGCACTGGGAGCCCGATGTGGGATTCGATCCCGGGTCTCCAGGATCACGCCCTGGGCCAAAGGCAGGCGCCAAACCGCTGCGCCACCCAGGGATCCCTAAATAAGTAAAATCTTAAAAAAAATAATAAAAGAAAGAGACAGGAAAAAAGATATGTATGCTTATTTATTTTTATTTATGCAAAAACAATAGAAAGATGTCTACAAACCAATGAAATGGGTTTCCTACACAAGGTGGGTGTGAATGTAGTAGAAAGGTAAAAGAAGGAATAACTGATCTCAGTATACCTTTTGAACAGTTTTAATTTGAGAATTTTTAATATATTTGATAATAAAACTAAATAAACAAGGTTGGGTTAAAAACATTTAAAATTAAAGGCACAAAGGCTATAATCACAGAAGAGAAATAAAAAAGAACCAATCTGGGGGGCCTGGGCAGCTCAGTCAGTTAAACATCTGCCTTTGGCTCAGGTCCTGGGATCCAGCCCCATGTGGAGCTCCCTGCACAGCCAGGAGCCTACTTCTCCCTCTCCCTCTGCCGCTCCCCTAGCTCATTCTCTCTCTCTCTCTCTGTCTCTTGCCCTATCTCAAATAAATAAAATCTTTAAAAAAGAAGAAGAAATTGAAGCAGGAAGTGAGCTGGGGATCTGTAGCCTATCTGCTGAAATCATTGTGGTATCTGATTTCAAGGCAGGTCGTAGGAGCAGCGGAGGTGAGGAGACCTGTCAGAAAATCATAGAGCCACAGGGAGCCTACCTGGGGGAGCTGAGGGCAGCCCGAGCTGGTGGCATGAGGGAACCTCCACAGAGGGAGGACCAGTGTACAGGCAATCAGGGAGCCCTGGCCATGCCCTGAAGGGCCCCCTGACTGTCTCTTGATTTCTGGCCTTGACCCTCCCCTCCATCAGGAACAGATGTCCTACTTACATGCCGGCCCCAAGGGGCTCAGGGCTCGGCCATGCCAAGCCTGTCTCCTGGCCAGATGCCAAGTGGGAGAGGCTGAGGGCAGGAAGGGCTGGCAGGCTGACGTTCACATACCACAGAGCTCCCCTACAGCAGGCACATCTGAGAACATCCAATAAGGTGGGAAACATAAAAAATAGAAGATTCTAGCACAAAAAGCATTTTGTACAAAATGTTCACTGCACAGAGAAAGCAGTTTAATTCAGAACAAAGTGACTTTGGCTCTTGTTCTGAACATAAGTTTGTAAACCATGGGTGCTGTGTCGGTAACATGCCACCATGCACATCGCATTAGTGGGATAGTACGCATGTGCGTGCATGCACACTTGTGGCACCTTCGCTGGACACACCTGCATCCCAGGCTGACTAGTGAGTCCCCTGAACACCCTGGACTCATGCTCCCAGGGAAATGTTCTCTTGCAAGCTTTATAATGTGTCTTCAGAAAGCCACATGTTTGGAATTTGAGGGTCTTTGTCTCCCAGATGCTCTCTGTCTACCTCTGTGACTTAAGAAGATGAATAACAAGGAGAAGGATTAGTGATTACTAAATCCTAGTGACAATCCCTCTGGCACTAAATTGGTAAAATGAGCTTTGAATAATAGTGTTTTAAATTTTAATAATCAGATTTATTAACACTAAGTAAAATATTAAATTTTAAGTTTTAAGATATATTTTAATATATAACATATATAATTTAACATAATTTAAATATAAGAATTATTATACTCTAAGCCAATTTTAGAATAATCCTGTTACAGCTCAAATTGTAGAACCAGGCAAATGGAATAAAAACATAAACGTATTTCTTACTTTCTTTGGACTTATATTGCTATTTCAAGGCAAAGTGTGGTATGTTCTCATGCTCTGCCACATAGAGAAAAAAATAATTTGTTTTAAATTCTCAGAGTCTGTCTTCCCACAAGTCTTCAGGATGAGCTCAGTCACACACCAGAGATGACACCTTGTCTGTGCCAGAGCCACCAAGTGGCAAACTTGTGGCCAGTACAAGTTAGATGAGTCACTGCACATCCCTCGTGGCTTCTGAGTGGACCCCACAAGGAGGAGCATAGCTGAGTCAATGACTTTGACACATATTACAGAGTTTTACTGCTCCTGACCAATTCAACCAACTTTATAAAACTATGACATGGTCACCAGTTTATTAACTGCATAGTAGAATTTCTTTGCCCTATTTTTGTAATAAGAATTAAGGGTGGGGTGGGGTGCTTGGGTGGCTCAGTTGGCTGAGTGTCTGTCTGCCTTTGGCTCAGGTCATGATCTCGGGGTCCTGGGGTTGAGTCTGGTGTCAGGCTTCCTGCTCAGCAGGAAGTCTGCTTCTCTATCTCTCTCTACCACTCCCCCTGCTTGTGTGCTCACTCTGTCTCAAAAAAAGTTTTAAGGTTTTATTTGTTAACTTGAGAGAGAGCAGAGTGAGAGTGCGCACAAGCAAGGAGAGGGGCAGAAGGAAAGGGAGACGCAGACTCCCCACTGAGCAGGGAGCACATTTTTTTTCTTTTAAATATTTTATTTATTTATTCATGAGAGACACAGATTGAGGCAGAGACATAGGCAGAGGGAGAAGCAGGCTCCATGCAGGAAGGCTGATGTGGGACTCAATACCAGGAGCCCAGGATCACACCCTGAGCCAAAGGCAGATGCTCAACCACTAAGCCACCCAGGCGTCCCCTCTGAGCACATCTTGAGATCACAGGGTATTCTGTGTTACAACAAGCCATACTTGTGTATAATATTCAAATTTTTCGGATTAAATAAATTAGTGAACATTTGAAAAAGGATGGATACTTTCAAGTTACATATTAAAATCCTTTCATTTCCACAAAATAAAAGTATAATACACCCCATATTTATGAAGAATTTTTTCAATATTAAATCCTTGTTTTCAGATTTTAAGCAATTCATATGATTAATCACATACTGTAAATATATTCTTCCCTGGTTGAAAAAACACTTTGTTTGTTCTAGTTAGTGTCTATTAGACCCTTTGAGTCTAAAACATGTGACCTGCATCTTACAAAATGTTAACTGTTAATACTATTGATTTTCCAGTTTTTAAAAAAATATCTATCTATCTATTTATTTATTTATTTAAATTTTATTAGAGAGCATGAACAGATGGAGAAGGAAAGAGAGACTCAAGCAGACTCCCCACTGAGCACTGAGCCCCATATAGGACTCATATTACAACCCTGAGATCATGACCAGAGCTGAAATCAAGAGTCTGATGCTTAACCAACTGAGCCCTCCTGTTGCCCCTGTACATATACATCTTAAAGAACACAGTGTATGTATCATACACACACACAGTAACTGAAATATTTAGATGAATTAAAAGAAACACTATGAAACAAAAAAATAGCCTTCAAAATAGAATCAAATCTATAGCCACTACTCACATTTCATATTAACATTTTTATTGAAGAATTTTTCATGTGTTTTTATATTTGATTAAGTTTATTTCTGTCCAGGAAGCACAATTTGTAAACCTCCCCAGAAGAGCAATTACTATAACTGACAGTATGCACTGCACTTCGATTAGCATGTAAAGTATCAGAAACCGAGCTAGTTCTCTTTTTATTATTAACTTGTAAGAGTTCTTTATATATTCGGATACAAGTCCCTTATCAGATATATGACTTGCAAATATTTTCTCCTATTCTGATGGAGTATCTTTTCACCTTTTTTATTTTGTCTTTTGAAACACAAAATGTTTTAACTTTTATGAAACCCAGTTAGTTTTTTTCTGCTGTTGCTCTTGCTTCTAAGAATCCTTGCCAAATCCTTAGGGGCAAGGAGAGTTACCCCTATATTATTCCTCTGTGGTAAATGTATATTAAATTTAGGAAGAATTGCCAAGTTGCCTTCCAGACCAAACCATCTTGTATTCCCACCAGAAGTGTATGAGTTCCAGGGGCTCCACATCTTCACCAGTACTCAATATTGTCAGTCATTTCTTTATATTAAAATATATTTTATTTTTAAAATATTTTTTATTTACTTGAGAGAGAGAGAGATCGAGAGAGAGCACAAGTGTGAGAAAGGGGCAGAAGGAAAAGCAGACTCCCCACTGAGCAGGGAGCTGATGTGGGGCTCAATCCCAGCACCCTGGGACCATGACCTGAGCTGAAGGCAGATGCTTCACCGACTGAGCCATCCAGTCATTTCTTTTGTTTTTTGTTAGCCTTTATAATTGTGGCATTAAAAAAAATGTGGCATTAATGTCTCTAATAACTAATGATGTTGATCATATTATTTTTAATATATATTTTTTACTTTTTATTTGCTCATTCATTCATTCATTCATTGAGAGACAGAGAGAGAGAGAGAGAGAGGCAGAGACACAGGCAGAGGGAGAAGCAGGCTCCATGCAGGGAGCCTGACTCAGGACTCCTGGGACTCCAGGATCACACCTTGGGCTGAAGGTGGCGCTAAACCACTGAGCAACCCGGGCTGCCCTGATTATATCCTTATGTCCTTACTTACATTCATATACTGTCTTAGAAGTGTTCAAGTATTTTGTCCTGTAAAAAATCTGAGTTGTTGGGTCCTTATTTTTAAGTTTTGAGAGTTCTTTATGTATTCTGGATATAAGTTCTTGCTTACATCTGTGCTTTTGGGACACCTGGGTGGCTCAACAGTTAAGTGCCTCTGCCTTGGGCTCAGGGAGTCCTGGGATCAAGTCCCACATCAGGCTCCCTGCATGGAGCCTGCTTCTCCCTCTGCCTATGTCTCTGCCTCTCTCTTTCTGTGTCTCTCATGAATAAATAAATCTTAAAAAAAAAAAGATATGATTTGTGAATATTTTATCCCATCCTTGGCTTTTTATTTTCTCAACAGATATTTCAATTGACCTAACTTTAATTCATTAATCCTGCCTTCTGCCCATTTCCTCTGCTATAAATTCCATGGATGAGTTAATAATCTCTGACATTGTATTTTTAGTTTTAGAATTATCCACTGATTTTTTATACCTTCAATTTGTTACAGTTCTACATCTTTTCATTCATGATGTCTGTATTTTCCTGTCTCCTTCTGCTTATTAATAATAGTTATTTCAAGTTTCCTGTCTGGCAATTCCAATACCTAAATCATTTGTGGTCTATTTCTATTGGCTGTTTTTTTTCTTTTGATTATCAGTCACATTTTCCTGATTTTTTGCACATCTAACCATTTTAAATTTTATGTTAAATATTGTTTAAATTAGAAATGTAGAGGCTCTCCAGATGATACTATTTTAGATCACAGAGGATCACTCCTTTTTCATCTCAGAAAGATAATATACAGACTGTGCACTTTAATCCAATCAGAGATTAAGTTGAGTTGGGGTTGAGTTGCAGGTTTATCACTGAGACATAACTTGCATGCAGTAAATGCATGTATTTAAAAAGTGTAGTTTGAGGAGTTATAATAAATATACATACAACTGTCTCCAACACCCAGAGATAAACTATTTCCAGAGCACCTGGCTGTTTCAGTCAGTAGAGTGTGTACGAGTCTTAATCTCAGGGTCATGAGCTCAAGCCCCACATTGGGTGTAGATGTTACTTTTTTAAAAAATCTTTTATAAGAGATAATTTTTAAATGCCTCAAAGTACTACAACTTAAAAATTTTTGCATTTACTGAAATAAATGATTTTGCCCTTGTTATTACTGTAAATTACATCAATAGGATTTTATTATTATTTTTAAAAGTAATTTCTTACCCAATGTGGAGCTCAAACTCACCACCCCAAGATCAAGAATTTCTTGCTCCTGTGACTAAACCAGCCAGGTATCCCCATTAATTGGCTTTGAAATATTCATTAAAATGTGCATTTCTGGGATAAATGCCACTTGGTTACTATATTATTTTTCTATATTGCTAATATTTGCTAATTATGATATGCTAATACTTCATTTGGGATTTCTGAATCTATACTCTTTAACTGGCCTGTAATTATTTTTTTTAATTTTTATTTATGATAGTCACACACACACACAGAGAGAGGGGGTGGGGCAGAGACATAGGCAGAGGGAGAAGCAGGCTCCATGCACCGGGAGCCCGACGTGGGATTCGATCCCGGGTCTCCAGGTTCGCGCCCTGGGCCAAAGGCAGGCGCTAAACTGGTGCACCTCCCAGGGATCTCCTGTAATTATCTTTTTTAATATCCTTGCCCAGTTTCAGTATCAGGGCTCTGCTGGCCTTACAAAATGAGCTAGGAAGTCTTTCTTACTCCTCTATTTTCTGAGTTTGTGTAGGACTGTTTTTTGAGAGGAAGGGCAGAGGAAGAAGTATCTTAAGCAGACTCAGGGCTGAGTGCAGACACGGGGCTCAGTCTTGGGACCCTGAGATCATGACTTGAGCCAACACAAAGAGTTGGGCACCCAACTGACTGAGCCACCCAAGCACCCTGGGATTGGTATTGTTCTAACAAATTATTTCATGGATTGGAAATATCCACTGAATTTTTCTTCGTGGCAAGGTGAATTCAGGATATGTATTAGAATACAGAGCCATGTATTTCATCTTGTATCAGTTTAGTAAGTTATGTTTCTCAAACATTTGTCCATTTCATCTAAGTTGTAAAACATATTAGAATAAGTCTGTTCGTTACATTCGTTTATTTACCTTTTAATATCTACAGGATCTGTAAAGAATATTCCTCTATCATCCCTGCTATGAGTAATTTGAGTTTCTATTTTTTTTAAAGATCTTATTTATTTATTCATGAGAGACAGAGAGAGAAGCAGAGACCTGGCAGAGGGAGAAGCAGGCTCCATGCAAGGAGCCCAATGTAGGACTTGATCCCAAGACCCTGGGATCTGAAGCTGAAGGCAGACGCTGAAGGCAGACGCGCAACCACTGAGCCACCCCAGCGTCCCTCCTACATTTTACTTTGGATTTAACTTTTTTAATCTGCTCTTTCTGAAGCTCTATAGGCAGAGGCTGAAATCATTCCTATCAGACATTCCTTCTTTTTTCATTTAAATATTAAGAGCTGTTTTACAAAGCTTTAGCTGCCTCTCTCGAACTGTGATTTTTTTTTTATCATTTAGTCCAAATTACCTTATTCCCTTTTGATCTCTTCCTCATTTTATGTGTTATTTACAAGTATATTGCCTTAATTTTATGACATCATAGATGGTCTATATTTCTGAATGTTTTATGGACACTTGAAAAAATGTGCATTCTGCAGATTATATGTGGTGAGGCTTATAATGTCAATTAGGCTGTGTGTGTTCATAAGATTTCCTCAATACTTTATATCCTTCTTGGCTTAAGAAAAAAAGATTTTATTTATTTGAGAGCGAGAGAGAGCACACTTGAGTGGGGGAGGAGCAGACTCCCCTCTGAGCACAGAGCCCAAGAAAGGGCTCAGTCCCAGGACTCTGAGATCATGACCAGAGTTGAAGTCAGATGCTTAACTGAGTGAGCGTGCCACCAAAGTGACTTTTCTTGATCTCATGATCTATGAATTAAATTATAAAACAAAACCTCACCAATGTTCCAATTCAAAATAAAAAAATAGGGAAGGAAAACTTGTTGAAACACAGCAAAAATATACATATCTGTACTCACCATAAAACTGATTTTTTTTAAATAACATTTTTCTGGGGGTGCTTGGGTGGCTCGGTAAATTGAGTATCTGCCTTTAGCTCGGGTCATGGTCTGGGGGTTCTGGAATTGGCCCCGCATTAGGCTCCCTGCTCAGCGGGGAGCCTGCCTCTCCCTCTCTCTCTCTCTCTGCCTGCTGCTCCCCCTGCTTGTGTCTGCACTCTCCCTCTCTCTCATGATGTCAAATAAATAAATAGAAAAAAAAAAACCAAAAAAAACACTTTTTTTCTGCCACCTTTTCCATATTACATTTGCCATTAGCAAGCTATTGGTGGGTCAAGGTTCTTTACTTATGGGGAAACCTGAATCTTCATTACTGAAGACTGAATTTCTTTAAAAAAAAAAAACAACTTTATTTATTTATTCATTAGAGACATGCAGAGAGAGGCAGAGACACAGGCAGAGGGAGAAGCAGGCTCCACACAGGGAGCCCAACATGGGACTCGATCCTGGGTCTCTAGGATCAAGCCCTGGGCTGAAGGCGGCGTCAAACCACTGAGCCACTGGGGCTGCCCAGAATACTGAATTTCTAATAGTCCTATCCTTATTGGGGTGCTTTGGTCTCCCACTGAAACTCAAAATCAAACATGGAAATACTAAAAGGCTTCTCTGTGAATCTGTTGGGCTCCATATAGAGTTCACCTGACCCCAAATGTGAACCAGCAATTCCTTAGATCTGTGGATTAAAACTCCAGCAGTAATAGTAACCTTCTCTGATTGTTGATTTGCTGACACAAGACCCTCAGAACAGCATTAAGCAACTGTTGTGCTTCACAGGAGACTTCTTGCCCTGAGGATTACACCCTCTGACCAGGAGGATCCCAAGGTCACAAGGATGGAGACAGAAAGTGCATGTGAATAAGTACTCACAGCTCCACCTCACCATCCTTTTTGCGTCTCATCTCTCCTACTGCCTCTTTAACCAAATGCCCCTAAGTTTGATCAGCTTTACTTAGAGTAGCTGTTGTGCTCAAGGCTGGACCCTGATTGGTAAGCCAGACAAGCTCTCACATGATGCTTCAGAATAATGAAGACCTCTTCATCTGGGCTATGTGAGAAATTTAGGGTCAAGGTCATCCCCACAAAGCAATACTTTGCTAATCTAGGTCCTAACTTTAATTTTGACACAACTCCATATACAAATAACATTTGCTCTTGGATATGCAATGTAAAGACCACTGTCCACAGGTTTCCCTTTCTCTGATGAAAACAGTCATTTTTCTGTAATCTGAATGTTATAATCATTCAAGAAAGGATTCTAACATTGTCAGGCTTTGCCAAGGAGAGGAAGTACTAAAAATTCTAAACAGAGGTAGGGTGACATTTCTAATAGATGGTTTCAGCAAAGACAAGTTTCTTGTGTTGGCAACACAAGAAAATCACACATTTAGGGAGTTATGCAAACTTCTGAATTTCACCAACATTCAACAAAGGATTTTGGCATTTTCAAGACATTATTTTAAAATTTAACTTATGTTTAGCATATTTATTTATTTTAAAGATTTTATTTATTTGAGAAAAAGAGCATGCATGAGACAGAGCATGAGCAGGGGAGAGGCGTAGAGGGAGAGGGAGAAGCTCAGCAGGGAGTCTGATGTGGGGCTTGATTCCAGATCCCCAGTATCATGACCTGAGACAAAGGCAGACACTCAATCAACTGAGCCACCCAGGTGCCCCTTTATTTTTTTTTAAGAATATTTATTTGAGATTGAGTGAAAGAGAGAAAGAACATGTGAGCAGGGTGGACGGGGGAGCAGGAGGAGAAGCACACTCCCCGTTGAGCAGGGAACCTGATGTGGGACTCGATCTCAGGACCCTGGGATCATGACCTGAGCCAAAGGGGGAGGCTTAACTGACTGAGCCACCCAGGTACCCCTAAGTTTGGCATATTTAAAAGCAAGATGATAACGTGTGCATTGCAATGTTTTTTGTACATTGAGTTTTGTTTTGTTTTTGTTTTTGTTTTTACAGAGTAGCCTGATTTCTAAAGCCTCACCTGCACAAGATGTCTGAATCAAATATATGGTTTTTAAAAAGTATAGTGGGTTTGCTCTAATTATCTGGAAAGTTCTTTAGGAAAACATTAAAATATTGACACAGAGAACAGTATTACATCGTCTCATCATATTAACCTAAAATTCAGTTTCTTGGCTCTATTATACTTAACCTATATACAACTGAATCTGTAGAGAAAACCCACCGAAAAAAATGACAGGACAATGTGCTTTTGGGTCTTTTATTTTTACAACCCCATTTCTCACATAGGTAGATGATGAGCAGTACAATTCAGTTCTTTTCGTTTGCTCACTCAGTCATATGTTAATGTCTATTCTTGCCTTTGCATGTTTAACATGAACAACAATTCTGTATATTAACTGTTGACTCAGAAGAGGCAGGAGATTATTGAAAGATTCCAGCTTCTATTGTAAGACAGAGCCCAGTAGGAGTTCTCAAACTCATTTACATGTGCAA
This sequence comes from Otocyon megalotis megalotis, assembly GCA_017311455.1. Taxonomy (NCBI): domain Eukaryota; kingdom Metazoa; phylum Chordata; class Mammalia; order Carnivora; family Canidae; genus Otocyon; species Otocyon megalotis. Next base: position 46,014 of record JAEUCK010003659.1, read on the forward strand.
AAAAATATCTGGCAATATAACTTTAAACTATTTGTTAAATAATAAATATATCATTTGGCCCAGCTTATCCTCTATATTATAGTACAAGACAAACAATATATACATTGTGTAGCACTATTTATTTATTTATTTATTTATTTATTTATTTATATTTTTAAAAAATTTTTTAAAAATTTATTTATGATAGGCACACAGTGAGAGAGAGAGAGAGGCAGAGACACAGGCAGAGGGAGAAGCAGGCTCCATGCACCAGGAGCCCGACGTGGGATTCGATCCCGGATCTCCAGGATCACGCCCTGGGCCAAAGGCAGGCGCCGAACCGCTGCACCACCCAGGGATCCCTGTGTAGCACTATTTAAAGATGCCATGCCGTAAATATGACATACATCATATTGACAGATTAATCTCACATATGCTATGAAAATAATGAATTTATAACATGTAGCCATACTCAGGAATACGTGCCCTATATTTCTCTGAAGCAAGAGGCCTTTTACTTGGCTATCATGATTACAAACATACATACAGAGATATATATCTTTAAAATTTTGCATGCTTATCACTTAAAATTGAATAATCTTTTCTTTAAAATGTAATACCAGAGTTGGAAACATTTTTAAAAAACATTTACATCGGGGATTCCTGAATGGCTTTGTGGTTGAGGGCCTGCATTCAGTTCAGGGTGTGATCCTGGAGTCCAGGTTTCCTGTGTGGAGCCTGCTTCTCCCTCAGCCTCCGTCTCTGCCTCTCTCTGTGTGTCTCTCATGAATAAATAAATAAAATCTTAAAAAAAAAAATTTACGTGGACACATTTTTCTATATTCTTTTAAATCATTATTTTTGTCCTCAATATGAATACCTTGATGTACAACAGGACTAGGCCATTTGCTGGATGCTTTTGTCTACAAAAGCATTCACTGTACACTGAGGCTCACTCTCCCATTGGGCATCCTGTTGTTTAAGTAGAACTTCCTGCCAAAGACTTTCCTACACTCATGGCAGAGAATTTCTATAAACGAGTTTTTGGATATAGAGAGAAGTGTGATTATTTTCTTAAAAGTTTCTCATATAAAAAAAAAAGTTTCTCATATTCACTATATTCTTAGGGTTTGTGTTCTATGTGAGTTCTCTGATATATTATGAGGTGTTATTTCTGGGAGAAGGCTTTCCCACATGTACTGCATCTGTAGGGCTTCTCTCCTATGTGAGTTCACTGATGTATAATCAGCTGCGACTTCCAAATAAATGCTTTTGTACATTCATTACATCTGTAGGATTTTTCTCCTGAATGGGTTTTCTGATGTCTAATGAGGAATGACTTCCCACTGATAGCTTTCCCACATTCACTACATCCATATGGTTTCTCTCCTGAATGAATTCTTTGATGCTTAATGAGACTTGACTTCTCTCTGAAGGCTTTCCCACATTGACCACATTTATTGGCCTTTTCATCTATATGGGTTCTCTTATGAGCAATAAGTTGTGATTTCCCACTAAAGGCTTTCCCACAGTCACCACAGGCATAGGGTTTCTCTCCTGTGTGACTTCACTGATGAATGATGAGCTGTGATGTCTGAAAGAAGACTTTGCTACAGTCACTGCATTCATCGGGTTTCTCTCCTGTATGAGTTCTCTGATGTATAATGAGATGCGACTTCCCAGAGAATGCCTTACCACACTCACACCCACAAAGTTTTTCTCCTGTGTGAATTGTCTGATGTGCAACATGGTATGACTTCTGGGAAAAGGCTTTGCCACATTCACTGCATTTATTTTTTTTTTAATATTTTTATTTATTTATGGTAGAGAGAGAGAGAGAGAGAGGCAGAGACATAGGCAGAGGGAGAAGCAGGCTCCATGCACCGGGAGCCCGACAGGGGATTCAATCCCGGGTCTCCAGGATTGCACCCTGGGCCAAAGGCAGGCACCAAACCGCTGCGCCACCCAGGGATCCCCCCATTCACTGCATTTAAATGGTTTCTCTCCTGTGTGTGTTCTCTGATGTACAACGAGTCGTGGCTTTTTTTTTTTTTTTTTTTGTATATGTGCTGCCGAAGAGCACCGAGTCGTGACTTCTTGCTGATGATTTTCCACATTTGTTACATTCATAGTATTAATTAATCTAATGTGAGTTTTTTCATGTTTGGTATAGGGGAAGGATTTCTCACATCCATTGAACTTACCAGCTTTTTTTTTTTTTTTTTTTTTTTTTACTTATTTATTCACGAGACACACACACAGAGAGAGAGAGAGGCAAAGATGCAGGCAGAGGGAGAAGCAGGCTTCATGCAGAGCCTGATGTGGGACTCAATCCTGGGTCTCCAGGATTGGCGCCTCCAAAGGCAGGCACCAAACTGTTGAGCCACCCAGCTGCCCAAACTTACCAGCTTTCTTTCTTCCACAATTTCCAGTCTGAGTAAATAAATCTAACGAGTATTTCAGATGTTTTCCATTTGAGACACGCTTATTTGGCATTTGCTTTAAAGGTGGAAGGTTCATGCCAAACTGAAATATTTTTCCACTTGCATTTGTTTCACAGACTTGTTCCATTTTTTGAATCCTGTCATGGAATTCTTGCTGCCATACTTTCTAATCATCAACTTTTCAGTATTCTACGAAAGAGAATAAAATACATTTTGTGAATTTTTCAGTAACTGTGAACCAGATAAACTAGAACTGCAGAAATCAAAACAAACACCTGTACATGTTTAGGAATTAAAATTAAATAAAGTGGTTTCATGGAAACTGAGGTAGAAAACCAGCAATAGATAAGGAGAAGAAAAAAACTCCAGACTAAATAGGTTGTTAGAGGCCATGCTATAATAATCTGTCCTAGGCAAAGGTAGGGTTTCATGGAACACACACTCAACTTTAAGACAAGGCCATAAAAAGTTACACTAGAAGGTAGGAAATGATAGCACTAACATTATTCCTTTGGTTCCAGGCACAGAAAAAGTAAACTGTCATAAAAGAAATCAAGGAGAGAATAGAAGAAATGACTATGGATATACAATAGTAATGTGAGGCCTTTGCCAATGAAAGGGGAAGGAAAATATGTGGGGATTATAACAGTTAGAGGAAAAAGTCACATCGAATCCCATGTATATGAGAAAAGTAAAGGGAACTACCATCAGGATAAGGTTTGTGGTGTGGAGACAGAAATTAAATGTATGAAGTCTGATGTGAGAAAGAAGGGTGAGCACTACAGCTCACTCTGAAATCAGAGCAAGGAAGGGCAGATTATCCTCATGTGGATAAGTGATATATATACTCCCCGGGTATCCGAGAAGCTCTAATTGATGGTTCTGAGTCACTTTCAAAGGTTCAGTGACTCAAGAATTCTCTAAACAACATTTTGAAGTTGCCCACCCTTTACTCTTGCAGTTGTACCGCCTCACATGTGACTCACCTGGAAAGCTCTGACTTGCTGTATCTTCACCTACTGCCCAGGGCTGCTCTAGCTCCAGTGGGAAGATCACATCTGGTTTGATAAGTTGAATCCGTGTACGTGGAAAATCACATAGGACTTGAGCTCAGGCTCTGAAATGCTTAGCTTCAGAGGCTGTGATTTAGGCCGTTCATTTCAGGCCGTTCATTTAAAGACAAAACAGGGCTATGAATTTTTAAATTCTTTTTTTTAAGATTTTATTTATTTATTCATGAGAGACACAGAGAGACAGAGGCAGAGACACAGGCAGAGGGAGAAGCAGGCTCCATGCAGGGAGCCTGATGTGGGACTTGCTCCCAGGACTCCAGGATCACGCCCTGAGCCAAAGGCAGACACTCAACCCCAGAGCCACCAAGGTGTCCCTGAAATTTTAAATTCCTTTTTTTTTTTGAATTTTAAAATTCTTAAACGAAAGCCCTACATTGTCACGCACTTCAAAGGTCCCAGTTTTCAGTAAACAAACAGGAAAGATGAGTGACTGGGCAGTGGCTCCACACATGAATATGTGTACAAATTCTTCTGAGCAGAGTCCAGGAGCTACCACTCCTGTGTGAAGTCCACAGCCACATCCTCGAATGACAAGGATCCCTGAGAGAGCATGTTCCTGTGAAATCTGAAGAAACGTATTTTGGATAATAAAAGAAAGATATAAAGACCCTAGGGTAGGAGCCACTAGTAGCCTTTAGAACAGCTGTGCTCTGCCTTTCCTGCTAACTTCAGTTTCACGAGTGGTGCAAATTTGCACCAAATTTGTTCCCAGGAACAAACCCTAATTGTTCTGAGCCAATCCTGAACAGCCCAAGTTCCCTCTGTTTCTCTGTCTCTCTTACATCTAGACTTAGTCCTATGATTATGTGCTGGCAGTGGAATCTGAGAAGTATGCAAGTGCCATGTGGGGGAAGCTGTTGCTTCTCTGATAAAAGACAAATACTGAAAGTACCCTCTTCCCTCTCTAGTATTCTCCCTGCTTTTATTTTTTATTATTTTTAAAAGATTTATTGATTTCTTTTAGAAGGAGTAGGGGGAGGGAGAGGGAGAGGGAGAGAGTCTTAAGCAGATGCTTTGCTGATTTATTTTAGAAGGAGTAGGGGGAGGGAGTAGGGAGAGGGAGAGAGTCTTAAGCAGATGCTTTGCTGAATGTGGAGCCTGATGTGGGGCCTGATCCCATGACTCTGATATCATGACCTGAGCAGAAACCAAGAGTCAGACACTTAACCGACTAAGCCACCCAAGAGTCCCTCTCCCTGCTTTTAATGCAGACATTATACTTGGGAGGTGCAGTAGCCACCTTGAGCTGTGAGGAAACATGTGAGTACAGAAAGCCAACTTGTGAAGTATGGCAGAGTAGAACTCTGGAAATCTCCTTCGTCCTGTCTGGTACCCCTAAAGTGCTGGGCCAGCCCAGGACTGTCTACTGTCGTGTGTCTTGCAGGAGAAACTTAAATGGCCTTATTATTAGAACTACTATTTGTAAATGAAGTTATTCTCAACTGATACTTTCTTTTGACCATTCTTTTTTTTTCTTTTTTTAAGATTTTATTATTTGAGAGAGAGAATGAAAGAGAGAGAGAGACCCCAAGCAGGGGGAGGGGCAGAGGGAGAGGCAGACACCCCACAGAGCAGGGACCCTGACATGGAGTTTGATCTCAGGACCCTGGGATCATGACCTGAGCCAAAGGCAGACGCTCAACTGCTCAGCCACTGAGGTGCCCCAGGTCCAGGAATTTCTAAGCAAAGAAATTAACACACAAATGGTTCCTGACAGTTATTTCTCTGCTGGCTTCTAAAAGGACATACCCTCAGCCTGGCCTGAACAGATGGCAATAGACAAACATGAGATCTTACCCCCAATTAAACCACACAAGAAGATGCCCCATCACCAGAAAGAGTCAGCAGACATAATAAAAAGTGGAATTTAACTTCTAAAAACTGGAGAGAACAGAATATTGGATACAAACTATATAATAGGAATGTTAAAACCATCAAAGTAACAATAAGAATAATCAAAAGATGAGAAAGAAACAAGACAATATTTTAAAAATCTAGCAGATTTAGAAAATAGCAAGTATAATAAAAATGCCAGGAGTGAGCACTATATTGATTAAACTAAAACAGCCAATGGAGGGGCTGCAGGCAGACAAGGAGCCCAAGGATGCAGGGACCAGAGGGGCGCCTGGCAGGCTACATCAAGGGGCAAGTGACTCCTGATTGCAGGCGCCATGAGTTCATGTCCCTCACAGGGTGTATAGCTTACTTATTGAAATAAATAAATAAATAAATAAATAAATAAATAAATAAATAAATAAATAAATAAAATATTTATAAAAGAGAAAAAGAAGATATGACCTAGAAGATGCTGGCTACAGAGACAAAATGAGACAGGGCTCATTCCTCCACAGAGGGAGCTCCCCAAGGAAGGAACAGGGAGAATACGAAAGAGGAAACATCCCGAGATTAAACAGCTAAGTATTAATGGGACCCAAATTCTTCTCTAAAAGGACAGTGATACGGGATCCCTGGGTGGCGCAGCGGTTTCGCACCTACCTTTGGCCCAGGGCGTGATCCTGGAGACCCGGGATCGAGTCCCACGTCAGGCTCCCGGTCCATGGAGCCTGCTTCTCCCTCTGCCTGCTTCTCCCTCTGCCTGTGTCTCTGCCTCTCTCTCTCTCTCTCTCTCTGACTATCATAAGTAAATAAAAATTTTAAAAAATCTCTAAAAAAAATAAAAATAAATAAAAGGACAGTGATAGATGATAATGGCGAATGTGTCACTGTGAAGCTGCAGAAACATTTCCCAGGATGTTAAAGGGAAAGAGAAGTTATCTACAAAGTAACGAGACTAACCTGACAGATTACTGAACAGCAATGACAGGAACCTTAGGACAGTGAAATCATGTCTTTAAAGCACTGAGAAAATGATCATCAGCCTAGACATTGTACAATAACATAAGTATCGGGATCCCTGGGTGGCGCAGTGGTTTGGCGCCTGTCTTTGGCCCAGGGGGCGATCCTGGAGACCCGGGATCAAATCCCATGTCAGGCTCCCGGTGCATGGAGCCTGCTTCTCCCTCTGCCTGTGTCTCTGCCTCTCTATCTCCCTCTCTCTCTCTCTCTCATTCTGTGACTATCATAAATAAGTAAATAAATAAAATAAAAAATAAGTATCATTTAAGAGTGAACACAGAATACAACTTCTACTTCCAAGATGTGTAAGATGCAAAGGGCCCCTGCTCCGGGGAACCAGCCACCACACTTCCCCATAGGGCAAGCGGAGAGACATCTGCACACAAAGTTCTGACCAATTCAAAGTCAGAACAAAGAAAGCACTTTCTAGGCTGGCAGAGAACCGTGGCAGATGCTACAGTAGGGGCAGGTTTCTGTCTTGCCTAAGGACAGAGGAGCAGGTGACATAGGCCGGGGGGACTTCCCAGGACTGTGGAGAGGTTACCTCAGTTTTGGACAAGGGTGAAGACTGGAGGGCAGAACTGAGATCTGGAGGCACAAACCCAACTTCGATTGCATTCCACTGGAATTTGACCAAGAAAGTGCAGAGGAAAAAAGAAAGGTTCACTTAACCTGCTCTCCCTCTCCTCTGAGGGTTCACACAGCACACAGTGTACCTCAGCAATGAAATCCAGCAACCTTTGTATGAGGTTTCTGTCCAGAAAAGACCATTAGAGACACACCACCGAAATTTTTAATGGAGGTTGGTCACATAGGCACCCTTCTACTAAGCAGCTACCAAAACAAAAGCAGAAGGAGAGCAGGTGTTCACTCTAAGTCATGCTATTTATAGGCCCAGCACCACACTTTTAGGGCACTTTTCACAAGCTGAGTTTCCAGATGCCTGCCTTGCAAATAGGGCTTTCTCAAGACAGCTGACTCAGGGCTACTCTGTTAACTCCCCCAATCTGCCCACACACAGTTGGACAACAGAGAAGAACTGCACAGTCCTGCACATTTTTGCAATGCTTAGATTCCAGGAATCTTCCACCACTGAAAACAAGATAGACCAGACTGTTCTGAAGAAACTTTACACAGATCTTAGGCATGTGTAATTTTCAACATGTTCTAGTCATGTAGACATGGCTCTTTTCATACAAGACAGAATTGGAGCACATATTCAGCTCGCTGGTTTAATGATTCCCTATACCATGGTGGTAATCTAATTCTAAGATACGACTCCAGCCAGATCAATCAGTTTAATATGTGAAGTTGTTAAACTCCTGAAGGATTTTTGAGGATGATTAGATATTTCATGTGATCTAGACTTACGCTGATAAGTCAGTTCTCCAGAAAAACAAGAGTCCTGATTTGTAGCATTTGCTAATATCTGTGTCATAAGTATTCCTTCTGTGGCTGATTTCAAGTAATCAAAGTTTAGTAACAGGTTTGCAAAATTCTTCAGAATTTAACAGTCTTGCAAGTTGGTATGAGCTGGCTCTAACACACTATGGGTAATTTTAAAAACAAAAAACAAAAGAATGATTTCAAGCCAAAACAAGATCTCAATTTTTATATCCTAGCTATGTTAAAATCTCTAGAAAAAAAATATTTTTGATTTTGAAACAAATATCTTTTAAGATTTTATTTATTTATTCACTGAGACACAGAGGGGGGCGGGCAGAGACACAGGCAGAGGGAGAGCCCGATGTGAGACCCAATCCTGGGACTCCAGGATCACGCCCTGAGCCGAAAACCAGATGCCCAACTGCCAAGCCACCCAGGCGTCCCTTGAAATAAATATCTTAATGCAAACAACATTCGCGTCTCAGGCCCTTTTCTTCAACCATCATGTTGAAACATCTGAAGGAATCATTAAATGAGTTGTTAATAATAAAACCTGAATGGAAAAAAAAGCTCGATATACTGGCCAAACAGCAGAATGTATCTACTGAAAGAGGATGTTTGCAGTGTGTATTACCACACTAATGAACTCTGCAAGAATAAAGATGAAAAGAAGTCAGATATATTAAAGTTTTTATTTTTATTTTTTAAAGATTTTATTTATTTATTCATGAGAGACACAGAGATATATATGCAGAGGGAGAAGCAGGCTCCCTGCAAGGAGCCCAATGTGGGGCTTGATCCTGGATCCCAGGATCATGCCCTGAGCCAAAGGCAGACACTCAACCTCTGAGCCACCCAGGCATTCCAAAGAAAAGTTTTTAATTTAATTTAATTTATTTATTTATTTTTAATAAATTAATTTTTTATTGGTGTTCAATTTACCAACATACAGAATAACACCCAGTGCTCATCCCGTCAAGTGTCCCCCTCAGTGCCCGTCACCCATTCACCCCCACCCCCCGCCCTCCTCCCCCTCCACCACCCCTAGCTCATTTCCCAGAGTTAGGAGTCTTTATGTTCTGTCTCCCTTTTTGATATTTCCCACACATTTCTCAAAGAAAAGTTTTTAAACTCAGAGGATAGATCCAAAAATCCATCAAGTACTCCAGAGCTAAAGATAATAGATAATAAAGGGGAGGAAATAATCAGTAAAATCAAACAAGAAAGTTCCCCAAAGCTGGAGGCAGACAAGAACCTTCCAACTGAACACAATAAAGAATGTGAATAAATATTTTATACCCAGACACATCAATATGGGTACAGAGGGGAAATGCAAATGACAACCACAATGGTACTATTTCATATCTACTGGAATGGCCATAATCAGAGAATAAGTGTTGGTGAGGAGGTGGAGAAGTTGAAGCCATCATATATTGCTGGTGTGACTGTAAAATGAAGCAGTCACTTTAAAAAAAGTTTATCATTAGGGCTCCTGGGTGGCAGTTTGTTAAGTGTCCGACTCTTGATTTCAGCTCAGGTCCTGATCTCACAGCCATGGGATCAAGCCCCAGGTCAGGCTCTGTGCTCAGCAGGGAGTCTGCTTTAGATTCTCTCTCTCCCTCTCCCTCTGCTCCACTCCCACCCTGCCTGCTCACCCATGCTCTCTCTGTAAAATAAAAAAGTAAATCTTAAAAAAAAGAATATTTTTTAAAAAGTTTACCAGTTCTTCAAAATGTTAAATATAGTTACCACAGGAACCAGCAATTCCATTCCTAGATACACACCTAAGAGAACAGAGAACATATACACAAATGTTCATAGTAACATTATCCATTATAACCAAAATGTGGAAACAATCCAAATGTCTAGAAAATGAGGAACTGATAAAATGTGGTATAGTCACACAACAGAATATTATTTTACAACAAAAGACAACAAAGTAGTAACTCATTCCCCATCTTGAAACTAGGCTACATGAAAGAAGCTAGTCACAAAACACCATGTAGCGTGCTGTCCCACGGATACGAGATGGGGAGAATGCGCAACTCCAAAGAAACAAAGCATGTTGTGGTGGCCTAGAGCTGGGGTGGGGAGAAATGGGGAATACCTGCTAAGTGTATGAGCTTTCCTTTTAGGAGGATGAAAAATTCTCTTTTTTTTAAATTTGTATTTATTTATGATAGTCACAGAGAGAGAGAGAGAGAGGCAGAGACATAGGCAGAGGGAGAAGCAGGCTCCATGCACCGGGAGCCCGACGTGGGACTCGATCCCGGGTCTCCAGGATCGCGCCCTGGGTCAAAGGCAGGCGCCAAACCGCTGCGCCACCCAGGGATCCCGAGGATGAAAAATTCTAAAATTAGATTGTGGCTGAACAATTAGATGGTTACAGAAACCTCTAAACTTACTAAAAAAACAGTAAAGTGTTCAGTTGAAATGGTTGAATTGTATGGAACCACAGTTGAGGAAATAAATGAATTATTCACCTGAGACTTGGTCATTTTCTGCTACTCTTGGGAAATGGCCAGCAACTGTAGGTTCTGCTCTGTCCTTCTGGACTCTGTGTATCTTCTGGACTCTATCTTAATGCTCAAGTTAAAGGTACCTGGTCAGGATTCTCTTCACCAAGCATCCTTGGTCCTGAGACTTCTTTATCTCAAATAAGTCAATTAGCTCATGGAAACTGGAATCTGTTCAATCCATTAACAAATTCTCTTTAGTTTGATGCAAATCTCCCTCTCGTGCTGGAAACTCACTTGCATTTAAAGCTCAAAGTAGGTTTCCTATGGACTCGACACATACCTAACAAAGAGTCAGAATAGTGGAGTATGCAGAAGGAAGCCCGCAACTTTAATAGCATTTCACCAAGCACTCATTCCCTCTGAAAGTGGGGCAGGGAGACAGAAACTGTGTGTGTGTGTGTGTGTGTGTGTGTGTGTGTGTGTGTGTAAAAATTTATAGCCAACAGGAAATAAGAACCTCAATCTCATTTTTACATAAAGGCATGAGTAAAAGAGGAAACTGAATCCAGCAGTTCATGAAACGAACAATTCAGCAGTTATTCCTCAAAATACAAGTAGTTTATAATGTTCTTGAGAGTCCAAATTAGTTAACACATCCAAATACCCTAGAACAGGGATCCCTGGGTGGCGCAGCGGTTTGGCGCCTGCCTTTGGCCCAGTGCACGATCCTGGAGACCCGGGATCGAATCCCACGTCGGGCTCCCGGTGCATGGAGCCTGCTTCTCCCTCTGCCTCTCTCTCTCTGTGACTATCATAAATAAATATTAAAAAATAAATAAATACCCTAGAACAATGACTCACACGCTGACATTGAGTAAATGCTCATTAGTGCTCTTATTATTACATGGCACGATTATAGAGAAATCAGAAAATACGTATCAGTAACAATTACTTTTTTTTAATAAAGATTTTATTTATTTATTCATGAGAGACAGAGAGAGAGAGAGGCAGAGACACAGGCAGAGGGAGCAGCAGGCCCCATGCAGGGAGCCCGACGTGGGACTCGATCCCGGGTCTCCAGGATCACATCCTGGGCCGAAGGCGGCGCTAAACCGCTGCGCCACCAGGGCTGCCCCTGAACTGCCTTTTGTGCTATACAGTAAACCCACTTTCAGACCCACAAATATGACCATAGGCCTGTGACTGTATCGTGTAGGCCACCCAGTCAGCTGACACCCCGAGTCTTCAATCACTGACCCCCAAGGCCACGCTATCAGGAGCCTCAGGGACCTCCCGTCATCCCACAACGCGCCCCGCAGCCCGCCCCTCCCCCACCCCCCATCATCTCCGCAAGGGCGGACGCAGCAGGCCCATCACTGACCCCGGCAGCCCTGTCACGCACACCAAGTCCCTCACTCCCCTCACACTCATTGCCCCCTACTGGCTTCCTGAGGACGCGTCCGACTGTCCCCACAAATTGTCTCCCCAGTAGTGCAAATCTACCACGTCCCCAGGTATCCCGTGGCCCCTGACCTCCATCCCAAGCCACCAAATCTCTCGCCCCGTAGCTCCCTAGTCGCTGTTGTCCCTCTGAAGCAAGCGCCATGCCTAACGCGGAACTCGAACTCAGGACCCCAGACCGAAGGCCCCAGCTCTCCCGGCCGAGCCAGCCGCGCCCAGGGCTCCCGCAGTAGCCAACCTACCGTCCCGGCTCCGCGTGCCCGGCCCAGAAGCCACTCCGCCCGCAGGGGCCCCGCGCCTCCCATCCCGAAGTCCGGTGCCGAGTCCTCCTGCGGGAACGGGAACGTCCCCCAAAGGCAGGGCTCCGGAGCCCCCGCAATCCGCCAGCCGTCACCCCGGTGGTCGGCTCGGGGGCCCGGGTCAGGCATTCCACCGGCGCCCGCCCGCCCGGCCCTGACCTCTGACGTCGGCCTTCCCGCACCTCCAGGCCGCGCAGCCCCGCGGGGACCCCGCCACCCACCGCTACCGCAGACCCCGCGCGCAGCCACTCACCTCCCGGCCCCGGCGGCTGCGCTCCAGGCGGCAAGACCCGCTACCGCGGTGCTCGGGCCATCGGTGGCCGCCAGCACCTCCGCACTTCCGAGCCCAACCGAGCGCCCCAGCCGCCCTGGCCGCGAAAGCTGCCCCCACCCGCGGAGCTGCGCCGGCGCCACGCATCCACCCACCTGCCCGGCGGGACCCCAGGCCGCCCAGCCCCGACGCTGCGCCCGCGCATTGCCGAAGCGCGCGCGCAGAACTACATTTCCCAGAGTGCCGCTCGCCCCAGAACCACATCTCCCAGAGGCCTCTGCGGCACGCTCACGGTCGGCTCGGCAGACTCTCCGAGGGCGGGGGTTGCGGGCGAGGCGCCCTGGGGTGCGCAAGGCCTAACAGGTGCTGCAGTTCCCGTTGGAGGACCCCTCAGCAGGGCAAAAGCCTGGAGTTTAGCACCATACTCAGGTATGGGCGGAAGGCATTCAGACGGAAAGGGAATGTGGGGCACCTGCCCAGCTCAGCGGCTGCAGCCCGCCATCCCAGATCCCTGGGTTGTGAGGTCAGGCCCCATGTTGGGTGTGGAGACTACTTAAAAATAAAATTGCAAAAAGAGAAAAAAGAAAGAAAACTGCGTCTGCTGTGGGCAGAGCACGCGACCCGGTTTGGGGCATCCAGGCCCATCTTGCAGGCCTGGGTGGTCTGCAAGAAGACGCCGTCCATGTGTGCAAGGGGGTCCCAGTGGGTGAACCCGACACAGAAGGTCAAGGTGCATGCGGCCCACCTCTGTTTTTCTTAGAAGCTGCTCTCTCGGTATAGCTAAACTGTAAGTACCGCACTCTGACGCTTCAGAGGACTAGGGGAGTCTCCAGGTTGGTTTGTGAGCAGCAGGTTTTACTTCAGCACGGACCCCAGACCCCAGCTAGTGAACCAAGGGCCACCGCCAACAATTGAGTGGAGAGGTACTTTCCTCAGTTTCAGGTGTGTGTGGATGATAAACCTGGACGCTGACTGAGAACTCAGATTTGGTTTGCGATGCTTAGCTGCATGGAGGCTAGAGTTCCCTGTTACCAAGAATCACACACACGCATACTCAATCATTGAACAGTTTACTGAGTAAACATATAGGTACAAAGAATTTGTTTTGCAATACAGCAAAGAGCGGTGTGGCAATAGGTCTGAGCTAGCACAGTTTGTGCTCTCGGTGTACCGGGCAGTGAAGACAGTTCACAGACTGCTCCTCACAAAATGACAGCGGCCCAACCTTTCCCATTAGTGGTCTGACCTAACCTTGTATGTGAAGCACAGCTGGCCAGGAGCTCAGGTGTCCTCACCTGACACATCCTGCTCGGTACAAACATGTGATAGAGTAAGTATACATTAACTCGCTCATTCACTGATAGCTGCCCTGTGATCATCAGTTTGGAGATAAACCCACAAGCCACTTTGCCGGCTACAGTGGTAGCAAGTCCGTGGTTTAAATGCTCCCTTAACATGACCACTCTAACAAACACCAGAAGTTAATCTGCTTCCCCATCTTCTTGTGAATCTGAGCTTAATGTGGCTTTTATATAAATTTTAATGACAGGAATGATAGCAGTGCTTTAAATGAGAACTTCAAATGACAAATGTCATTTCATTTGTATTCTTTTCATCTTACCAATGACTGCTTCTAAAGCAACACACTCTGTGTTGGGCACTTGTAATGATGTAGGTGTTGTAAAATACCTAAGTATAATGATTTAAGTATTAACGTTGGTGTTCCCCGGCTTATTTAATCCTAGCATTCTGGAAGTAACAGTCTCAATGACATGAAGTCAAGACTACCCGGATACAATGAGTAATGACTGTGCTCTAAATTGCAAAGACCCCACAAAGGAAATAAACAGTGATCAGATAGCATCACTAAATCCACAGATGGGGCATGCAGTGCTGGAACTTATTACTTGTCATGCTTGTGAGCTGGTAATGAGATGTTACACTGCCTGCTTCTAAGCTGTAGACATCGTGAGAGAAAGTTTTCTCTTCTTCTCCTTTTTTTTTTTTTTGAAGATTTTATTTATTCATGAGAGTCACAGAAAGGAGGCAGAGAGACAGGGAGAGGAAGAAGCAGGCTCCTTGCAGGGAGCGCGACATGGGACTTGATCCCCAGACCCCAGCATCATGCCCTGAGCCGAACACAGATGCTTAACCACTGAGCCACCCAGGCGTCCCAAGTTTTCTAAGAGGAGAGTGAGCATGGCCTTGCCTTCACTATGTGACAAATACATGGGGCCCGAGGAGAGCTGTATTGGTAGAAACCATTTTGCTATCAGATATAGAGCACACAGTCCTATCACAGAGAAACTGTTACAGGTAACTGTCGCAGCACTATATTCCAACTACCAAGCCTCGAGACATTGATTTCATTTGCAAGCTAATTCCTTAAAGACAGGACCAGTGTAATACACAAGTTTATTGGCACAGACTGCATTGTGAATGGTGTGTTTCAGGGCTATACAAAATGGAAGACCCGCATGAAAAGCTTCCTCAAAATGCATATTGAAATGGAAAAGCACCTGGAGAGAAAATGCAGCTGGGTAGCCTGATGGCAATTATTTCCCTTCAAAAGTGCTCTGGGTACCAAGGGAAAAGGACTGGGTGAGAGATCATAAAGAAAGGTGAAATTCTTAAGAGGTGTTTGACAAATGACCACGTATGGGGCTGCTGTGTTGGGGATCATTGGTAGTCTACCAGACTAGACTATGGTGTTGGTGATGGGCAGTGGTGTGGAGCTTTAGAGACTCTGGCAATTCTGACTACTGACATGAGAATCTTGTCCATGGGCTACAGATTATATAGATTATATAGAATAAAAAGCAGCACAATACAGAATGACGGTATGCACAGCACAATCATTCCTTTCTACCTCATGCAGTAACTGATTATCTTTTTCTTGTCCATACATATTGAACATAATGCCAATGTGTTTTGTAAATTGCTTGGCTAATCCAGAGATAGCATGAGACTTCATAAATGCTTTAGTTTCTCTTATTGAACAAGGGTTGGTAATAACTGCAAGACCATTAGATATGTAGCAGATGATAATCTGTGGAGCCATTCACATTTGCAGGAGAACAAAACAAAAAAACACAAAGAACTTTGTAATGTAATTTCTATTGAATTGTTTAAAAACGAAGAGAAAACATTGACACTCAGTATGGGAAATCTTGATAGATATCAGTCTATGCCCTATGAGGCACATGTACCAATAGTTGACACTCAAAATTTTGTTAAATGCTCATCATTTAACATGGCACAGAAAACAAATGGTACACTCAGAATATTAACTCAAGAACATTTAATAGAGGGACTATTTACATATGTGTTCAGAATTAAGGACACCAACCAGAGATGGTAAAGTATCTGAAGAGCAAGGAGAGGGAGGTGTTAACTGAGAAGTCTACAGCCCCAGAGGAGCACTGCCCAGCAGGAGCTGCAGCCATACAGGCATACACTCGCCCAAAACCAAGGTCCAGTAAGGGGAGCTGGGAGGAATACATGTTCCAGCCTTTCCTCTCCCACCGGCTGATCTAGCCCCTCCCATGGTTGAGCCTAAGCAGAAAAACTAGTGGGGCAGCCCCTGAGAGTGCAAGGCAGGGAGAAGTAGGTCACAACCAGGACCTATCCAGGTCCAGCCTATGTGCAGTGTAGCTGCTAGAGAGTCACTCTGAGCCTGAGAAACAGGTTTCTAACTCACATCATGCAATCTATTTAACTGTGTTTGAAAATTCATACCTAAGTGTTGTTGTTGTTGTACACTTTACTCCCACAATACACTGTCACTACTTTGGCCTTAAGCAATCGATTACCTTTTTCAAAGATTTTAAAATGAGAAAAAAATCATTTATTGTTTATCCACATATTCATCTTTTCCAGAACTCTTCATTTTGTCCTGTAGATCCACATTTCTATCGAGGATGATTTTCCCGCTGTGCTGAAACTTACTTTAAGGTTTCCTGAAGGAAGGCCTACAGCTAATAAATTCTCTTTGACTTTTTCTGAAAAAGTCTCCTTTTGCTTTCATTTTTGAAAGATGGGTAACAGACAAATGCCAGGTTGCAGGGGTCACTCTGTCTTCTTGCTCAAGTACTTTCTGGGCAGGAGTGTGCTGTCGTTCTCTGCTCTGTGACCATATCCTATCTTTCTCTAGGTGTCTTACAATAGTTCTTCATCAACTTGACTATGATGTCCATTAGCAGGATTTTATTTACATATATTGTTTGGGGTTCTTTGAACATCTGAAATATGTGGTGTCACACTTTTCATCCTATGTGTAAACATTTCAGCCATTATTCACTCAAATACTTTCTCATGCCCCTTCCCCATCCTCTCCTACGACTCCACTTTGGATGTATGTTGGTTGTCCCACTGCAACTGACTCCCTCCTCTCTTTTCTTCCAGTCTTTTTTTCTCTGTGTACAGCAGTTGGACAGTTTTTGTTCGTACTTAAGTTCATCAACATTTCTTCTTCTTTGATCTGTTCTTAATTCCATCCAAAGTTGGCTTTTTTTGGTCATTTTTTTAATCCTCAGATACTACTGTTTTCATCCTGAGAAGTTGCACCTGGGCTTTTTTTTTAAAAAAAGATTTTATTTATTTATTCATGAGAGACAGAGAGAGAGAGAGAGAGAGAGAGGCAGAGACACAAGCAGAGAGAGAAGCAGGCTCCATGCAGGGAGCCTGATGTGAGACTTGATCCCGGGACTCCAGGATCATGCCCTGGGCCAAAGGCAGGTGCTAAACTGCTGAGCCACCCAGGGATCCCCACACTTGGGCTTTTCTTTTTTTCTTTTTTTTTTTTTTAATTTATGATAGTCACACAGAGAGAGAGAGAGGGAGGCAGAGACACAGGCAGAGGGAGAAGCAGGCTCCATGCACCGGGGCCCGACGTGGGATTCGATCCCGGGTCTCCAGGATCGCGCCCTGGGCCAAAGGCAGGCGCCAAACCGCTGCGCCACCCAGGGATCCCCACACTTGGGCTTTTAAAAATACATCTTCCACTTCAGGTTTTATCACATTCACATTTTCCTGTGTATTTATAAAAGCTACTTGAACATCCTTATCTAATGCCAACTGTCTTGGTCTCTTTTATGTCTCTTCCTACTGAATCATTTTTTGTCCTGGTTACAAGTTGTATTCTTGTAGCTTCTTCGCATGCCAGCTAAGTTTTTGGATGCCACACACCGTGGGTCCAGAGTGGATTTTAATCTAGGGTTAATTACTTCACAAGGTCTGCTCTGCTGAGAACCCTACCTGATGCCCCATGTGTTCAAAGCTGGTGGGAACTTTACTCGCAGCCCTGCTTTGATTTCTAGGAACTGTTCAGCCTACTGCTTTCCAGAACTACTTTTTCCTTTCACACATATGCAGATCAGCACTAAGCCAAGAGACTCAAGAGGACTCCTTGGATTTCTGCAGCCCTCTTTCTGGAAAGCTCCCTCCTCCCCAGTACTTTTCCCTGCAAATTCTAGCTACCATGGCCTCCCCAAATGCCAAGTCAGCAGTTCTCTTCAACAATACTGCAGCCTGGGAACTGCCACCAGGCACTAGGCTGGGCTGTTATGGGGCTCACCTCACTCTATCTACCTTCTGCCAGGAATCACAAACTTCTGCCTGCCATAGATCTCAAAACTATCATTTCATTTATGTTTTACAGGTTCTAGCTGTTCAAAGCAGGGGAATTAATCTGTTCCTTGCCATACCACTGTAGCAGAAAGCAGAAGTCTTCACACTTTAAACACATCTACCACTTAAAAATACCTATTTTAATAAAAACTTAGATACAACAAACACAACGTTATAGAACTCTTTCAATAGGATCATGCTTATCCAAATTCTTCAAATTAGGACTGCTCTTCTATATTAAAATCTCTAATTCATACTATTCAGTATTTCCTTTGTGTATGCATTCTCTAGTGTACTGTGAGTTATCTTTTCTTCATGAAACCTTTCACTTGCTTTTTACAACGGCCCAGTTTCTCCTTGAGTGTAGTTCCTCTAACAATGAGCTGTCACTTCTGACTACAAGATTCTGTACCACGATATTGATAAGAATTCCATGTTAAGTCAGTAATGTGTAACCAGTTGTGTTTTCTAGGAGAAGGCTCTCTTACACTGTCTACTTCAAAGGATTCCCTCTTTTCTCAAGTGTTGGGTGAGACTTGCCTTCCCAGGGCACTGACAGGGTTCCTCCCGTGTACGTGTGTCCTCTGACATGTCAGAAGGCATGATGTCTGATAGGAGATTTTTCACATTCCAGCACTCACATGGTTCCTACAGTATGTGAGTCCTCTGATGAATCACGAGTTGGGACTTCCTGCTGAAGGCTTTCCCACACTCACTGCACACATAGTATTTATCTCCTGTATGGATTCTCTGATGTCTCATAAGGTGTGACTTTCTGGTAAAAGACTTCCCACATTCACCACATTTATAGGGTCTCTCTCCTGTGTGAATTCTCTGATGTATAACAAGCTGTGCCTTCTCAAAGAAGGCTTTTGCACAATCACTACATCCATAGGTTTTCTCTCCTGTATGATTTCTCTGATGCTTAATGAGCTGCACTTTCTGCACAAAAGCTTTCCCACACTCACTGCATTTATAGGGTTTCTCCCCTGTATGAATTCTCTGATGCCTAAGAAGCTGTGGCTTCCAGGCAAATGCTTTCCTACATTCACCACATTCAAAGGGTTTCTCTCCAGTATGGGTTCTCTGGTGATGAATAAGGCTTGACTTCTCACTGAAGGTTTTCCCACATTCAGTGCACTCATAGGGTTTCTCCCCTGTGTGTGTCCTCTGGTGTGATATCAGGCTGGACTTCTGGGTGAAGGCTTTCCCACACTCACTGCAATCATATGGTTTCTCTCCAGTGTGAGTTCTCTGATGTGTTAGCAGCTGTGACTTCCCAAAGAAGGTTTTTCCGCATTCAACACACCCATAGGGTTTCTCCCCTAAATGAGTTTTTTGATGTCTGATCAGCTCTGACTTCTTAAAGAATGCTTCCTCACAATCATTGCACTGATAGTTCTTCTCTCCTGTGTGAGTAATTTGATGCTTGAGAAGTTGTGGTTTCCTGATGAAGGCTTCCCCACACTCGCTGCACTCATAGGGCTTCTCTCCTGTGTGGATCCTCTGATGCCTGATGAGCAGTGAGTTCCTGCTGAAGGCTTTTGTACACTCATTACATGCATATGGTTTCTTCCCTGTGTGAGTCCTCTGATGAGTAATCAGCTGTGACTTCCAGAAGAAGGCTTTCCCACAGTCACTACATTGATAGGGCTTCTCTCCTGTGTGTGTTCTCTGATGTGTAATGAGCTTTAATTTCTGGGAGAAGGCTTTCCCGCAGTCACTGCAGCCATAGGGCTTCTCTACTGTGTGAGTCCTCTGATGTCTTTTAAGTTGTGACTTCCTGCTGAAGGCTTTCCCACATTCGCTGCATCCATAGGGCTTCTCTCCTGTGTGAGTCCTCTGGTGTAAAATAAGCAGTGACTTCCTACTGAAAGCTTTTTGACATTCACCACACCCATATGGTTTTTCTCCTGAATGAGTCCTTTGATGAATAGTGAGCAATGACTTCTGTGAGAAGGCTTTCCCACATTCACTGCATCCATAGGGCTTCTCTCCTGTGTGAGTTCGCTGATGTATAATGAGCTGTGACTTCTTATTAAAAACGTTGCCACATTCCATGCATAAATGGACTCCTGTATGTGTTATATGGTTTGCATTGGGCCATGACCCTGTACTGCTAGCTTTTCTACATTTACTGCAACCACAGTATGCCATTCCACCATGGGTTCTATCAGCTTTGATATAGAATAAATATTTTTTATTGAGCTCATCAAGCTTTTTTCTTCCATGGTTATTTTTTGGAATAAGAAACTCAAAAGGATGTTTCAAACTTTTTTCACCTGTGCCACATTTATGGGGTCTCATTCCTAAATGAACAAAGTTAATGCTTGAATGAAATATTTTCCTAAAAACATCATATTCATGGCCTCTCTCCATACTTCTAAGCTTGTCTTGATTATCCTGGTGCCACATTTTGAGATTGTTATCTAGCCAGACTTCTTCTAAAAAGGAAAAAAATGAATCATACTGTGTAAATCCCCCAACAATTATGCTCATTGAATAAAACTGACATAGAGCCTAGAATCCCAGTTTTAAAAACAAACAAAACAAAACAAAATCCTCCAAAATATAATATCTACTTACTGGACATTAAAAACTTTGACATACGCTGTATATTAACTAATTGGAATTTATATAAAAGCTTTAAAACCTTTCTAACAGAAATGAAAACATTTAAAAGTTACAAATGTTTATAAACATAAACTTTAAATGAGAAAAGATGAAATATGCTCAAGAAGCAGTGATCATGAACGTTTATGCTCAAATACTAGAGTGATTGATTTACTTACTCAACAACAATCTGATTATCTGCTGTATATACAGAGGGAAGATGAGGGAAGAAAACAGGTAAGCACTCTCTGTGTCAAGTGTCCTCACAATACAGTGAATGCTAAGTGTAACAAGCACACAGAAGAGCAAGACTGGTGTATGCTGTGCTATTAAGGGAGGAACACTGAGTGCAGTGCATAGTAAATACAGGATATCAAGTTTTTATCCAAAAGTCAAGAAACATTAGGTTCCTGAACCATCATTACATTTAAAGAACATTCTCATTTACAGTTGTCACCTGAATCACTGACATCACTGACTTCTATTTCTTGGGGTTATCCCAGTGTTCTCCAGAGCTCAGCATCTACACTTTTATTTAGGTTTTTTGACACTTTAACTAAATCTATCATTTATATAATGAACCGACATGTAATCCTGTCGATGAAAATCATTCCAAACCACAAGAACTCTTTGGATAACATTAGGAGAGACTTTCTGTTACCTGTTAAGTACAATTTGTGATTTCCACAACATGACCATTTATTAGATATTTTAAAGTGAAGTTTTGTTTATTTTATGATATTCTTTACTAGCTATTGTGAGGTAACATTCCCAGGAGGTACCCTGCAAGACAAAAGATTTTGAGAGACTTCAAATAGAAGTCAACTTCTTCTCTGCAGGATTGTGTGTGTGTGTGTGTGTGTGTGTGTGTGTGTGTGTGTGTGTGTAGGGGGCTGTAGGCAGAGACTTATCTAATTCTTGGACATATCAGAATTTCAGAAAAAGGTCCAATTAGAGCTGCTGATTTAGAAAATAAAAGGACTTAATGTTTCCAGAGTGAGTGGAGGTACTAAAACTATTGAGATGGAAATGACTGAGAAAAAGTTTGGAGATTAATAGCAAGTGTCATATGTAGACATGTAAGTGTGAAATCCACCTAAAGAGTTTATAAAAAATGGTTTCATGAAAGCTGAGTAAAGAAATAAAAACCTTAAATTAGAATCAAAACAATAAGTAAAATTAACATATATACAAGTCAATAAATAATATAAAATAATATTCAAGTAGTTCAACTGCATCAAATAGGGACACCTGGGTGGCTCAGCGGTTGAGTGTCTGCCTTTGGCTCAGGGTGTTATCCCAGAGTCCTCGGATTGAGTCCCACATCAGACTTTCTGCATGGAGCCTGCTTCTCCCTCTGTCTATGTCTCTGCCTCTCTGTGTCTCTCATGAATAATTAAATAAAATCTTGAAAAAATATATTTAAGAAATAAAAAACTTTGGGGTGCCTGGGTAGCTCAGTTGGTTGAGCGTCCAACTCTTGATTTCAGCTCAGGTCATTGTCTCAGGGTCCTGGGATTGAGCCTTGTGTCAGGTTCCGTGCTCAGCAGGGAGTCTGCTTGAGATTCTGCTTCTCTCTCTCTTTCCCTGTACACCCCATGCCCTCTCTCTCAAAGAAGAAAAGAAGGAGGAGGAGGAGGTGGGGGAGGGGGAGGGGGGAGGGGGGAGGAGGAGGAGAAAGAAGAAATCTTGTCATTTTGGAAAAGAAGTATGTTGTTTCTTCCTGGTATTATTCAGGGCCAGGCACAGGTGAACCCACTTGTCTCTGTCATAATCTGGTCCACACTGCCTGCTTTCACTGTAGTTTTCAAACTGATATTCCTACTCCCACTCTTGCTCCCTCCCAGTTCTAGTCTCCAGAGAGCCAGTCAGCTTTAGAACATGTGATCAGGCTTTTTACTCCCTTGCTGGAAAAAAAAAAAAAACAAAAACGAAAAATGCATGCTTTTGTCATGGCTTGTGTGTTCTGGCATGCCCTGATCTTTTCCAATCTCTCTGACTTCCTCTCACACTTTTGCTCACTGCTGCTAGCCATACTGAATTCCTTCCCATCCCTTTGAGCCCAAAGGCCTTTCCTGCCTCAGGACCTTTGCAATGGCTGTTCCTTTTATTTGGCATGCTCTTCCTAGTTTTCGGCATTGCTCATTCGAGTGTAAAAATCATTTCAAGGGCATCCTAACAATATCCTGTTTATTTCCTTTATAGTACTTATCAAAGAGGTAATCATCTTACTTCTGTGTCCCCCACAAGAGTGTAAACCCTGAGGGCAAGGAATAAGTTTGTACTTGTCACTGATGTACATCTACACATAGCACAGAGCAAGCCCTCAATACATGTGGGATAAACACTGTTCATTCACAACTGGACTTCTAAAGCAGTTCCCCTCTGTATCATTAATCTTGATAAATAACTTTGCATTTTAATATAAATACTTTTTGTTCAAATACTGAATTATTGAATAAATATAGTTCTGCATTTTATTCTATGTTAAACTTCTCTGTTCCTATTTCATGACTCTCTGCCACATATAGTGGTTGTTCTACATTAATGAGTGAATACAAAACCTATCTGCACAGTTAGTATTTTCTAAGCTACATATACCCGGACCTAATCATCCATGGGAATGGAACCTGGACATCTATAATTTGAAGTATTTCCTAAGGTAAGCTGAGACACTTGCTTAGATAAAAACCTTTGCCCTAAAGTAATACTTGATAAGAAAGGTCCTGCCTTACCTGCCCCCACAACACTCACTCAATGAAACATTTAATAATTATACCCTATAAATTCTACAGGGGAGAGAGAATATGTTCCTTGCAGTCTTTCCATGTGGGGGGAAAAATCATTAAGACCTACTTGGTTAAAAATTGGTGAAAAGTCCCAGATAATATCTGACTAGGGCCGAAGTTCCCATAATGCAATCCTAAGTGGGCAGAGATCACACACTGGGAATCAACACTCCTTGGGTATGAGAAATGGCTCAAACTGAAGAGACACATAGTGTCCATGTGGGGAAAGGATCTGAGGATCAAAGGCTCAAGTGCAGAGAAAAATGTATGAAAGGCTTAGAGGAAGAAACTCGTTTGAATGGAGTTAGCCCTGACTTCTGGCAACAGAAATTAAAAACAAAAAACAGGGGCAGCCCCGGTGGCGCAGCGATTTAGCACCGCCTGCAGCCTGGGGTGTGATCCTGGAGACCCCGGATCGGGTCCCACATTGGGCTTCCTGCATGGAGCCTGCTTCTCCCTCTGCCTGTGTCTCTGCCTCTCTCTTCGCTCTCTCTGAATGAATAAATAAATAAATCTTAAAAAAAAAATAAACAAATGGATAAGATGTTGCCATACCATGAGGTCCTCCAACATAAATGTAGTTAAAATATCACACAGCACTTGGGGGTTTGAAAACCAGTAGTCTCTTTGAAGGGTTAGTGAGAAGCCTCGAGAAGGTGGACATCAATGCAGTGAAAAGCACCCAGGGAGCTGGCTGCAAAGGGCTTAGTCTGCACAGAAGATGGGCGAGGCAAAGTGTCCTCACCAGGCTTATGATATTTGGTTTTTATTCTACCTGCATGGGTTCATCTTCTACTCTCTATGGGTTTAAATCAGAAATCTGGCAAATTAGAGAAAAGAAAAAAAGAAGGACTCAGTCGGCGTCCCTGTAACAGGAGAAAGTTATGAATTCTTCAGGAGGAAGAAGGAAGCCCACCCCTGCTGGGTGGAAGCGCAGGAGAGGAGGAGGGAGCGGAGGCGGCTGGGAGGAGGATCCTTGTCCTAAATGCTGGCCACCAGCTCGTGCCGCTGTCTAGGGAAGGGGGAACGTGCCATCACCAGCTCCGCACAAAGAGGACACATCCTGATGTGGAGACCAGGACAGAGCACATTAGAAACCAGGAGAACTCAGGTCACTAGCCCTGAGCCAACTCTAAAGACTTAGGAACTTCCAGCAGTTTTATGAATAACTTTTCAAAACATTATAAGCAACCTATCATCAAAAACCCGAGATTCAATTTGCACTGTACACATACACCTGATTCCCTCTCACCTGCAAAGCTCTGACTTAGAACTTCTTTCTCCACCATCCACGGCTCTTCTTGCTCCCGCTTGAAAATTGCATCAGGTCTGATAATGTGATAACCTGTTCAGTGGAAACACAGACAACTTGGACCCAATTCCTTGCAATGATGGACTCTTAAATATAAAGAATATTCACTGCAAAGTTATAAAATAAAGCAAGTGAACCAAAAATCTTTCAATTGGGTATAGAAATTAAAGAATCTTTGACATCTGAAACTTAGGTCCAAAATTAGTAAACATTTTAGAGGCCCCAGTTATTGGATACACACTATTTATATAAGAATATTCTTACCCAGGAAAACTAGATTGCTATAGTTCTCCAACATCACATCTCTGTACAAGTTCTTCTGAGTAGGATTAAGTAGCTGCCACTCCTCCAAAGTGAAGTCCACAGCCACATCCTCAAAAGAGATCTAGAAAAGCATAATCATTGTTATACCTGAGGTAGTCCTCATGGCAGGATATGGGCTTTCTCCTCCAGGGTGGGAGGCAGCCTCGCCCATCTCTGACTCCTGGTGGCTGTGTTTGTGTCGCACTCCCCTCCTGAATGTGTGCTGGACTTACTGACTCACTGACGCTGAAGACAGCTGCAATAGGACGGCATGTCTGAGATTACTCCCCCATCTTGGGAAGCCTGTCTTGCTCTCTCGGGGGAATCCAGCTGCCACGCAGTGAAGCAGTCCTGTGGCAAGGAACTGAGGCGCGCAACTCCCACATGACTAAGCCTGGAGGAGGACCATCTCCCTACTGCACCCTGAAAGCCCCACAGCCTGGCCCACCATCCCTGTGACAGGGCCATGTGAAATCCTGAACAGGAACCAGATGTAGGTGCAGCTGGCAAACTTCAACCCAGAGACACTGTGGGGTAAATGTTTGTGTTTTTAGCCGCTGAGGTTAGCGTAATTTGTTACACAGCAATTGATATTTAATATAACATCCTAATCTTACATTATACCTCAAGAGAAACAAATATGTTAAGATATTTATCATTTTGAATTCACTCATGTATCCATCTACCTATCCATTAAGAAATTAGACTACAGGGGATCCCTGGGTGGCGCAGAGGTTTGGCGCCTGCTTTTGGCCCAGGGCGCGATCCTGGAGACCCGGGATTGAATCCCACGTCGGGCTCCCGGTGCATGGAGCCTGCTTCTCCCTCTGCCTGTGTCTCTGCCTCTCTCTCTCTGTGTGACTATCATAAATTAAAAAAAAAGAAAGAAAGAAATTAGGCTACATTGTGTTCAAGCACAGTGCTTCTCTCTCTCTTTTTTTTTGTCTCTCTTTTTTAAAGATTTTATTTATTCATGAGAGACACAGAGGGCGGGGGGGCGGGGCAGAGGCACAAGGAGGGAGAAGCAGGCTTCATGCAGGAAGCCCAATGTGGGACTCGATCCTGGGACTCCAGGATCATGCCATGAGCCAAAGGCAGATGCCCAACTGCTAAGCCACCCAGGCTTTCCAAGCACAATGCTTCTCAAGGACAGTGCCACTGGTATTTGGGAAGAATTCTTTTCTTTTTTTTTTTTTTAAAGATTTATTCATTTATTTATGATAGACATAGAGAGAGGCACAGACTATGAGAAAATATTTGAAAAGCACCCATCTGGGGCACCTGGTTGGTTCAGTTGTTGAGTGTCTGCCGTCAGCTCAGGGCATGATCCCGAGTCCTGGGATCAAGTTCTGCATTGGGCTCCCCAGGGGGAGCCTGCTTCTTCCTCTGCCTATGTCTCTGCCTCTCTCATGAATGAACGAATGAATGAATGAATAAATAAATAAATAAATAAAATCTTAAAAATTGAAAGAAAGAAAGAAAGAAAGAAAGAAAGAAAGAAAGAAAGAAAGAAAGAAAGAAAAACACTCATCTGATAGAGCACCTGTATCCAGAATAAAGAAGTTTTGAAACTCAACAATAAAGGCAGCCCGGGTGGCTCAGCAGTTTATCACCGCCTTCAGCCCAGGGCGTGATCCTGGAGACCCACGATCAAGTCCCACATCGGCTCCCTGCATGGAGCCTGCTTCTCCCTCTACCTGTGTCTCTGCCTCTGCCCCTCTCTCTCTCTCTGTGTGTGTCTCTCATGAATAAATAAATAAAAATCTAAAAAAAAAAAAAAGAAACAATAATGCAATTTAAAAATGGGCATCTCTTGAAGAAAGGGAAATACATCAAAAATAAACTACTGGGACTTCATCAAATAAAAAGCTTCTGCACAGTGAAGGAAACAATCACCAAAACTACAAGACAACCTACAGAATGGGAGAAGACGTTTGTAAATGAAACATCTGATAAAGGGTTAGTATTCAGAGTATATAGAACTCAATACCAGAACTGATACAACTCAATACCCCAAAAAGCAAATAATCTAATTCAAAAATGGGCAGAAGACATAGACATGCCTCCAAAGACAACATCCAGATTGCCAACAGACACATGAAAAGATGCTCAACATTTCATCTCAGGGAGGTGAAAATCAAAACTACAATGAGATTATCACCTCACACCTGTCCGGATGGCTAAAACCAACACAGGAAACAACAGGTGTTGGAGAAGATGCAGAGAAAGGGGAGCCCTCGTGCACTGCTAGTGGGAATGAAAGCCGGTGCAGCTGCTCTGGAAAACAGTATGGAGGTTCCTCAGAAAGTTAAAAATAGAGCTACCCTAGAATCCATTAATCACATTACTGGGTATTTACTCAACGAATACAAAATCAGTAATTGAAAGTAATACATGCACCCCAATGTTTTTGCAGCATTATCTACAATAGCCAACATGTGGAAAAGCAGTATCTATGGACGGACGAATGGGTAAAGAAGAGGTGGTGTGTACACACACTGGAACATTACTCAGCCATCAGAAAGAGTGAGATCTTGCCATTTGCAACAACATGGATGGAACTACAGGGTACTGTGCTAAGTGAAGTAAGTCAGTCGGAGAAAGATAATACCATCTGATTTCACTCATATGTGGAATTGTAGAAACAAAACAAGCAAAGGAAAAAAGAGAAACAATCCAGGAAACAGACCCTTCACTGTAGAGAACTGTGGTCAGCAAGGGGGAGGACTGCACTAGGTCCAGGGAATGAAGCACACACAGACCATGGGGAGCACAGAGGGATGTGTGGAAGTGCTGAGTCACTACACTGTGCGCCACAAACGTAACACTGCATGTTAGCTACACTGGAATTAAAACTAAAAACTTAATGGGAAAAAAAAAGTCCTCAGGTGCTCTCTTCTGCATCACATATACTAAAAAGAAAAAAAAAAGCCCTCTTATTTAAAAACAATGAACAAAAAAGATGAGCAGAAGATCTTAACACAGGGGTGTGTGGGTGGCTCAGTGGTTGGGTGTCTGCTCAGGGTGGTTCTGAGATTGAGACCCACATCAGGCTCCCTGCATGGAGCCTGCTTCTCCCTCTGCCTCTGCCTCTGCCTCTGTCTCTCTCTGTTTCTCATGAAGAAATAAATAAAATCTTAAAAAACAAAAGATCTTAACACACACTTCACCAAAAGATATATAGATAAAAAATAAACATGAAAAGATGTTTGGCATTATTTATCAATAGGGAAATATGAATTAAAAGTATAATGAGATGTTACCACATACCTATTAGAATTGCTAACATTAATTTTAAAAACCCACACAAACAGTGACAAATGCCAGTGAGGACGCGCAGCAGCAGCAGCAGCAGCACTCATGCACTGAAGGTGGGAACGCAGAAATGGCCTTGGAAGATGTTACGGAAGCTTCCCAGAAAGCTGAGCACTGATGACCGCACAGCCCAGCAATTCTGATTCCAGGTGCCTGCCCAAGTACACTGAAAACTTCTGCTCACCTCAAGATTTCTGTTCAAACTATATGCAGGCGAACACGACAGTTACAAAGTAGAAGCAAGTAAGGTGTCCTTCAAAAGTGCAAGGCTCAGCAAAATGGCGTGTTCGTGTAATGGGATACTATTTGGTGACACTGCTCAGTGATAGTAAAGACTATTTCAGACATGGGCAATCTCAACGATAGGAGTGAAAAGTGCCAGAATCAGAAGGTTACATGCTCTAATGTTCTGGGAAAGGCTGAAGTCTGTCACTTCCCATTGACTGAGGACACGTCAGTTGGGGTCACGCGTTGGAGATGCAGGAGGACCAGACTCAGGGAATGTCTCTGGAGAACTGGAATTGTTCCAAGTCCTGACTGTGATGTTGATAACGTACATTTACACACACCCTAAAACTCAGGAGGAGTCAGGTTCCTGGTTAAAAACTAGGATTTTGGGGGACCCTTGAGTGGCTCAGTGGTTGATTGTCTGCCTTCGGCTCAGGGCATGATCCCAGGTCTGGGGATCAAGTCCTGCATCAGGCTCCCTGTGAGGAACCTGCTTCTCCCTCTGCCTGTGTCTCTGCCTCTCTGTGTGTCTCTCTCATCAATCAATAAATAAAATCTTAAAAACACAAAAAAACAAAAACAAAACAAACCAAAAAAAACCCTAGGATTTTTCAGTCCCAACCTCAGGCAAACCAAAGCCTTTACCTGACGGGCTGCCCAGGGGAAGTTGCCCTCCCCACACCAGACGTAGCACCACAGGCTCCAAAGCACTACTATTCTGGTCCTCCTCACTGAATGTGTTACTGGTACTGATTTCATGCCTGTGTAGACTCTTGCCAGCCTTTGGCCCCAGGCCCAGATGGCAGCAGCCACAGCTAGGGCCATGACAGTGGGTATGTGGAAGACTGACCTGCCTTCCTTGTGGGCCCTAGCTCAGACCCCAGGTGAGCTTCAGACTGGCATATAAAACAAGCCCTCCTACATGAATGACCCTTTTGGATAGAAGTAAGTTCTGCTCTTCATAAGCTTGTGGATACCCATGTCGATGCTCACCAAAAAGGCCCCTATACTGGCCAACAACCTTGCTCCAATCAACTAAACATGGAGACTGAAACATCCCACCACACAGCACACGAGGCTGGCCTGTGGCACAGACTCAGATGCCAGCTGGGCATGTGTGCACATGCTGCCCGTGCCATCAGGAGATGCTGAAACAGCACAAAACACACATGTAGGCTTCCACACGCCGCTCAAGCTAGCAACACTGCCCAGAGACAAGTTCTCGGGCCAGTAGGTCAGGATGTTCTGGACAGGTAGATCTCATCGGGCCTTCTGTCCCTTATATGCCTTTTTACTAGATATGACTGCAGTGGACACTCTCTTGAAGTCTGGTCAACCATCCCCATGGGTTCCGCTGACTTGGGCCACACTATACAGGCCTTCCATAACCACATCTGTTCCTTTCTGGGGGTCTCCTCAATTCATTGCATCTGAGAATAGCCCAAGATTAGCCATGAGGCTGTTTTAGTGGACAGTTAAAGACAAGATTTATGTGGCTGACTAAAGGGGTCAACATAATCCCAGCCCCAATTACACAGCTCAAGAGAACAACCTGGGACCCCCATGCAGCATTTCCCCAAAAGGATGCTTGTCTTTGCTGCCTTCACATACACACCCATCTTTTCCAGTTGCTGATGGCTCAGGCTCCATGGAAGGCACTGCACAAGGCTTCCATCCCCTATCACCTCTTCCTGAAGGTTTTTTTTTTTTTAATTTTTTTTTCATTTATTTATGATAGTCACACAGAGAGAGAGAGCGCCAGAGACATAGGCAGAGGGAGAAGCAGGCTCCATGCACCGGGAGCCTGATGTGGGACTCGATCCCGGGTCTCCAGGATCGCGCCCCGGGCCAAAGGCAGGTGCCAAACCGCTGCGCCACCCAGGGATCCCATCTTCCTGAAGGTTTAATGAACATGAGACTATGCAAAGTCATTTAAAATCATTTGAGAATTCTGGACATGGAGGTATCTGTATTTAGCTAGCCAACCCCCCCCCCACCTTTTTTTTCTTAAGATTTTATTTATTTTAATTGGGAGAGAGAGAGAGCAAGATAGAGAGCACAAGCAGGGGCAGCAGCAGAAGGGAGGGAGAAGCAGACTCCTCACTGAGTAGGAAGCCCAATGTGGGGCTTGATCCCAGGACTCCGAGATCATGGCCTTCACCAATGGAGCCACCCAGGTGCCCTGCTAGCCAATTCTTAACATGATGCATCTTTCTGGTTAAGTTACATAATATTTGCCCTTCATGCATACAATCAATCTTTCCAGACAATGGGTATGGATGAAAACAGGAGATGAACTTTTAAAAAGTTTTGATTACTAAATGGGACACACTGATACTAGCAACAGAAGAATAAAACCAGAATAACCCTAGCACCCGGGGAAGTGTGGCATTGAATGATATGAATGATCTTTGTTTTTTGGACCTGCTCCTGAAAGCTTTCCCATTCTACTGGAAAAAAAAAAAAAAAGAAACAACTTCCAGCACTGCCTTTCCAAGCTCATGCAAACGCTTGGAGCATAGACTCTGTGCTGAGCCAAAAAAGACACCTTCTTCATGGGCCAAAGGGAGACAGCGGAGGATAGACTCTGGTTCTGCACTTTCTGGGCTTAGCATCCCAGATGTTGCCCACGTCTAATGAAGTGTGGACCACGAACCCGAGGTCGTGGACACAGTGATTTGGAAGGACATGCCCCAAGCAGTCCCCCGAAAACAACATTATCCAGACTGGATTAAAGACCAAGCGTGGAAGGGCACACAATGGAAAGCCACCCTGGAGGCTATGTTAACCCTGTGGGGGCACCCTCTGTAAGCTCTTTGTTGCCAGGAGACCCACCTGTGTCCTCTAGGAATGCACTGCTGACTTGTACCCCAGCCATCGGGACACTCTCCATTTCTTGAGTCAAAAAAGCAGAAAGAGGGGCACCTGGGTGGCTCAGTGGTTGAGCGTCTGCCTTCGGCTCAGGTCATGATCCCAGGGTCCTGAGATCGAGTCCCACATCGGGCTCCCTGCATGAAGCCTGCTTCTCCCTCTGCCTGTGTCTCTGCCTCTCTGTGTGTCTCTCATGAATAAATAAATAAAATATTAAAAAAAAAGAAACAAACAAAAAGCAGAAAGGGCTAAAGGTCTAGAATACCACCATGCCCAGCTTTTGCCAATAGAAGCAGAAACATTTCTTCCTAAAATGTACCAAAATTCCAACTGACAGAATATTTATGGGGCCATTTGAAGGTTTTGTAATGATCAGTTCTGCCAGATGACTTTGGTTTGTTTCCTACAGCTAGAATTTAAGTAAGATGGGTGGTCCAGGCCCACAGGTTTGGTCCTGTAACAACCTGTGTTCTGAGTTTTACTTTAGATTCACGTTGAGGAACACTGTTAAGAAACAGCACTGGGAAATAAGTTCATTTATTACAGGGTTTACTTAGGACTTTGTCCACTCTATCACCCACATAAACACTTATCAAAGTACCGTCTGTGTAAGTAAGCATTAGGAAGGGGTTGCTTGCACTGAGTAGCTAGTCTGCTTTTGTCAGAGGAAACAAGCACTCCACTGCTTCCCTTCCTGTCCCCACTGTGGGAATGTTTGGGGACGGCCTGCCCCTCACCTCTAGCAATGAAGTACCTTGTCTCCTAAATATCCATGCTTTGACTTTAAGATTTCTGTATGATTCCATAATCCACTTTGCTCTCTGACACCTTCTTTCCAAGTTGATATTTTCTGATTACGATTTAAATGTATTTAGAGCTTTCCCATGAGCTTTGTCACATCTATGGGAAAAAAAAAACTATTGGAGAACAAATAACTCACCTGTGACTTGATCATTTTCTGCTGCTTGGAAAATCTGCTCGTTCTGTGACTTCTCTCCGACCTGACGCTCTGCAGAGGCCTCTGGTCAAATGTCTGTAAACTGACAAGGCACCCCTAGTCCTGAGGCCTCTTCTTCCTTCTCACACATGAGTTATCATGTCCCTCAATCACGGCCTGGAGACGCAGTGGGAATTTTCTTTTAGATGATGTAATTACTGTGGGAATCTAATCTTGGTTCTCTCTCACTGGGAAATCAAACAACTTGAACCAGGCTAGGGGTAAGCAGCAGGATGCAAGATGAGTTACCGGCAAGTGTGCCTCTGGCCACATCTGCACCACATACTGCAGCCCTGGCTCCCAACATAAATGCCATATTCAGGCCACTTGCTTTAGGGCTTCAGCCAAACACCCTCAGAGGAGTATCATCAAACCAAGATGCACTGCAGACATCAACGAAGTCCAGAAGTAGCACCCTGGCTCGCTCATTCTGCAGCCCTATTTCTGGGGGGCAATTACATGAAATTCTTGGGGCAGGTGCTATAGAGTAAAATGCAACTCATGTCTAGGCAGGATGGTAAACAGAAGACGCCTTTCAGATCAAGATGATGAAGTCGCCTGGGGTGCTAGCTCTCTGCTCCGAAATCAGCCCAGGAACAAAAGGAAAGCCTCGACCGGAGGAGCCAACAGAAATAGTAAAAAGAAGAGAGGCCGCGGAGGAGACCGAGGCTTGTGTGTGGGTACGTGTCCTTCCCCTGAGAAGCCAGCAGCAACCGCCAGGCTGCATTTCCAAGGCATAATGGAGGCAGATCAAGATCCCCGAAGAGCTGCCCTTCCTCATCTCCCACACTCCTCCGTGCCCCAAGGACAATGCTCCAAAATCCGCTTCTTTGTGAGGGTCTACGTCACTGACTAGAGATGCCCGACGGGGCGGTGGGACAGGGCTGTCTGCGGTGCCGCCCCGGTGCTCTTCCCAGCCCCTCCGAGTGCAGGTCACCAGAGCTCGTGGGACAGCAGCTAACGCCTCTGGGGGAGTATGAGCTCCGAGGCCAGCCAGGGTGAACGTAACATAAAAACTAGATAACAAATGAGTTCTCCCTCATGCAGAGAAGGGAAAGAGAGTCCCTTCCTTGAGTCCTACTCAAAGAGCACTTTAGAAAGCCCCTAATTGGGATCCCTGGGTGGCGCAGCGGTCTGGCGCCTGCCTTTGGCCCAGGGCGCGATCCTGGAGACCCGGGATCGAGTCCCACGTCGGGCTCCCGGTGCATGGAGCCTGCTTCTCCCTCTGCCTGTGTCTCTGCCTCTCTCTCTCTCTCTCTCTCTCTGTGACTAACATAAATAAATAAAAATTAAAAAAATACACGTGTTCACTCATGTTCATTCATTCACATGTACACATATGCACTCATGCACTCAGATGTACACATACTCATGCTCACACACATGTACTCAAGTTCTCACATTCAATATATACACAGGCTCACAACATGGTCACACACATACATACACATACATTCACATGTATTCATGCACTCGCATTCACATATATCTTGCATTCACATATACACATGCTCACACGTACACATAGTCACACACAAACGTTCACACTCCCATGTACACATTCATGCATTCCCATGTACACATGCTCACACTCACATGTTCAACACTCCCATGTACACACATTCACGTGCACATATATGTTCACACCCACACACTCAAATGTAGAGCTCACACTCACACGTGCTCTCTCATATATACACATGCTCACTCACATATACACACCTTCACACACGTGCTTACACTCACATGTACATACATGCTCACAGTCTCATCTACTGACCAGGAAAGCATCAATTTGCTGAACACCTCTTACTAGCAGGCTGTTCTGAACACATGGGAGAGACCACTGAACAAGACAGACAGGGTCCCCGCTCTCTAAGAAAGACATTCTAAGATAGGGAACAAACAAGCAAATAAAAGAATTTCAGACTGTGAGAGTGCTTGGAAAAAAATTTAAATATGACAGTGGGATGGATGGATAGAGGATACTCTCTCACACAGTTGGAAAAGGCCTCCTGGCAATCAAGGACTTTTAGCTGAGCCCAGAAGAGAGGTAGGAACCCACTGGGGAAGGCTGTGGGAGGATCAAGCCCACAAAGGCGCACCACACTCAGAGGGCTGGAGCTAGACAGGGATGGAGAAGGGCAAGGAGGCTGAGCCAGCATGGGGTAGGACCTACGGCCACCAGGGTCATAGAGAACACTGAAATAAGGAGCTGTCACAAACCAACAATGTAATGTGCTAAGTGAGAAGGACCAAGAACAAAAAAGAATATAGTCATTCAACAGAAGTCACTACATCAGAGTCTTGCCTGAGCCAATGCATGAGCACCCAAACCCACAAACACAATTCATGTCCAATCACCAAAGATGGTCTCAGTCCCACACAGCCTCCCCACCAGATCTGGAATAGACTGAACCCCCCCTGCCACCTCAGCCATGGACGGAACCTCAGCTCTCAGAGGCTCCCGTGTACCCACACTGACTGCCTGAGACTTCTCCAGGCCCTCGCTCACTGAACACAACAGAGCCGTCATGAGTCTCCAGTCTACACAGCCACTGAGCATCACAAGCCCCACTATCACTTACCCCACTTGCCCATCATCCCACCAGGACCCCAGCTTCCGGTTTTACAGGCTGTGCCTCCAGGACCTCTTACACATACATATCCCCAGTGACTCCTTCGGCAAAGCCCCCTATCATCAACCCCCGAGTGACAAAACCAACACACGGGAGTATACAAGTCAGGAAAATCCAAGTCTCTCCACAGCCCCGCCCCCAATCAGATATCCAGTACAGGACTCTACTCCTGATCATTCCAGTCTCTTCCTTGCTCAGCCCCATGCACCAACCCTAACCCTAACCCTAGAGGCCCCCTGACTGCTATGACAGCACAGTCCCTCATCACAGGCTTCTCACCACTGAGGCCAAAACACCCGTCACCGGTTCCCCCACACTCCCACCCAATAATCTCGACAGAGTCTATTCTATTCGTTGACCAGTCGTGGAGTCAGTGAGATGCTCAACACTGAGTCCCCATGAACCACCGCAGGACTCCAGCCCTTCCTCCTCCAGTTATCCATCCACCCAACAGTGCCCGTCACTGTTCCCGCAGAGCCCCCGCAGGCTTGCTAGCCCCCATCACTACACCCAAGGCACACCCAATCCCTCATTATCCAGGAGCCCCAGCCATCCACCTCCCCTGATACCTCACTTTCTAACATAGCCCATGCTTACCCACCATCGGCCAACACCCCTGCAGGTGCTCCTAATCATTACCTGAAAGGGCCACCAGCTCTGCATAAACCCCCATACCCTGGCACCTCCGACCAATACTCCCACCGTCTGCTCTTCACTGCCCCTAGTGGGCCACACATCCACTTGCATCCAGACGCCTCGTCAACGCCACGCATTTGGTCCCGATTGATCAGCGGGAACTTCGGTCCAGGAACCGCTGATGAGGCGAAGGATGAGAGTTTGGAGGACTGGTATCTGGCCATGTTTCAGAGTCAGTTCTCTGCAGCGAACTCTCCTGCACCCTAGTAGCGCGGGACACGTCTCAACCCTCCTGCGTCCCCGGGGCCCAGGGTTCAGCTGAGATCCAACAGGCCTTCCAGTCAGTGGAGTCCTCGGCCCCTCGACGCCGAGCCCTCGGAACGCCCCCAAACGGACTCCCACAAAAGCACGCGAAGGCACACTCGGCGCATCCCACCCCCGAGGGCTGCGTCCAGGGCATCCCGCACCGCCGATCCCTTCCCACCGCCTCTTAACGCGATTACCCCGGAGGCCGCCAGTGCCACTTAACTCCCTCGGGCGGCTTCCCCAACTCGGGTCCCGTCCAAGCGCCAGGTCCCCGATTTATCAGACGCGCCAGCATCCTGGCCCTGCGGGGGCCCTAGCGACGCGGCCTCGTCACGGCCACACCAGGCGGCCCCCGCCGCCGCCGCCTTCCTTCGCGCCCGCAGCCGCTCCCACGCCCGATCCTTCACCCCGCATCACCCTCGCACCGGGCTCCGGAGCCAGTTCGCTCGTGCGCCGAGGTCACCGCGGGGCCCGCACGCACACCTACGCCGCCCCGGCCGCCCCGCCCCCCGCCGCACACACCCTCCAGCCGGGCCCACCGCGCCAGGGCTCACGCGGCCGACCGCGGAAGTGCGCGTGCGGAACTACGTCTCCCAGAGTGCCGCTCGCCCCGGAACTACATCTCCCAGGGGGCTCTGCGGCGCGCCTTTTCCGATTGGCAGGGCCGGGCTGAGGTTGCCGGTGGGAAGCCTGTCTGGTGCTTGGGATCCCGGAGCAGGAACGCGCTCCCCAAAAAGTGAGTGTGCGGCGTCCTAAGTGGGTCGCCGGGAGGGAGCTTCTGTATCGCTTCCGTTTTTCATGTTAGATCGAAGTCATTTACGAAATCAGCTACAAAAGTGAGTTTTAGCACAGCCAACAGCACTGACAAAAGGAGTGAAAATAAATGAACAATTTAGGGAGAAAGAATGAAATTATGGAAACAGGAGGAAATTCATGAATATAAAGGTAGAAGTTAAGGGATTAAAACAACTCGATGAACCAGTTGTTTTTTTTTTTTTTTTAAGGTTTCGTTTATTTATTCATGAGACACACACACGCACGCAGAGGGAGCAGCAGGCTCCATGCAGGGAGCCCGACGTGGGACTCGATCCCGGGTCTCCAGGATCACATCCTGGGCTGAAGGCGGCGCTAAACCGCTGAGCCACCCAGGCGCCCGATGAACCAGTTTTTATGTTTTCTTTAAGATTTTATTTATTTGAGAGAGAGAGTGAAAGAGAGAGCGGAGCGGAGGAGGGGTAGAGGCAGGGGGAGAAGCAGACACTCCGTCCACACCCGCAGCCCCAGCAGGGATTCCGGCACAGGGCTCCAATCCAGGACCCGGCATCATGATCTGAGCCACCAGGTGCCCCAATGAATCAGTTTTTATTTTTATTTATTTATTTATTTATTTATTTATTTATTTATTTATTTATTTATTTATTTATTTATAAATAAATAAATAAATAAAATATAGCACCTGCGTTCGAAAGTGCTCACGGTCTGTCAGTGTCCTGGTCATCGATAGTGCAGGGAGAGGAGCTGCTGAAGGGCTTCCTTGTGTCTGGAGGGTCCACTCCCGTTTCTTCCAAATTCTGGGGCTTTCCCACCTTCCTCTTCCTCACCGCCTTTCAGGTGCCTCCTGGCACCTGCTGTATTGCATTCTCTCAGGTTCAGTTTGGTTTCTGTTTCTGTGAGGCTTTAAAGGGGGAGCATGAGCGTGGGTCCTCCCTCAGTGCAAGTCTGAGTTAGTTGTGGTCTTCTGACACTGGCCTCTAATTAAAATAAATTAAATAAAATATAAAACCTTATTTAAAAAAAAAAAAAAAAAAACCTTATTTAAAGTTTTTATCAAAAAATGGGGAGGAACCAGCATTCCTGGGGAAATCACTATAAAGTACTGGCCAGGTAGACTTCCATTCAAGTAGGGTTTTTACTTACAGACTATATTGATCATATATGTCACCTCTATTTCCTATGTCTTAACTTCCCATGAATGCTGCTGTTATCGACACATAACATTAAATCTTCAAGTTGCTGATCTTAGTCTCAAGTAAGAAGGCATCTTTATTAGCTAACTGGAGAACTGCGCTAGCTGGAAGCCTCCCTGAAGATTCTTCAGAAATGTTCAGGAGCCCATAAATGCTGTCAAGTGGGCAGCTTCTTCCCCCAAGACCAATGGAACAGGGTCACCTCTGCAGCAGATGGTCAGGCTTCCTGTTTGTTTCATTCTCTCACCAGTTACAGTTTAGATTCCTCAGAGACACGAGTTACATTGTAAATACAGTGCTCCATAGACTCTTTATCCTCAGTAGTGTTCTTTGCCACTCAATCTTCCGGACCAGTCCACACCTGGGAACAATTTGCCGATGATTTGACTAAAACTGACCATGAGGTTTGTAGTCACTTTCCACCTAATTTATGTTGCTACTAATTTCTTTTTATTTTAATTTTTAAAAATTTATTCATTCATGACAGACACAGAGAGAGAAAGAGGCAGAGACACAGGCAGAGGGAGAAGCAGGCTCCATGCAGGGATGCCCTACGTGGGACTCGATCCGAGGATCACACCCTGGGCGGAAGGCGGCGCTAAACCGCTGAGCCACCGGGGCTCCCCAATTGCTACTAATTTCTTGAGTTAAATTAGTTGATTTCCTAAGTGAGTTGGATCAACTGCTAAGTATATTTTAAAAGACAAGCCTTTTTTTTAAGTAAGCAATTTATATTTTTCAAGGTTTTATTAAAATTCAGGTTAGATTACATTTAGCATAACAGTAGTTTCAGGTGTAGAATCTAGTAATTCATCACTTATATACAACATCCAGTGCTTGTCACAAGCACCCTGTTCATTTAAGTAGGCAATTCACTTACTACCCCAATATCAGGTTCTTCAGACTCTTCAGAATGGGGATAGGAACTTTCTCTTGAGTTATTCTGGGTAAAATTAGATCTTGACTTACAACATTGCAATTGATGTGTAATGAAGTCTTAATGGTGTCTAAAGACTTTATTATGCTCATTAGGTTCATAGAGTCTTCAGTATGAATTCTCTGATGTTTAATATGGCTTGAGCAGTAAGTACACAACTTCCCACATTATGAATAGAGCTTTATATTTAACATAAATATCCTGGTGTTCAATAAGAGGTGAGTGACAATTAAAGGCCTGTGTATATTCATTGTATTTAGAGAGATCTTCTAATATGTTAGCTAATCTGATGTTCAGTTATGTCTATTCTGTATATGCAGGAATTATCTTCATAGAGTTTGATTCCAGCTTTAATTTTCTGAAATTGGGTTATAAATACCTAAAGTTTCTTTCAGATTTAAAATATTCATAAGATTTTTCTCAAGTAAGAATTCTCAGATATAGACTAAGGTTTGTGTATTGGCCAAAAGAAGGCATTTTTTTTTGCTTGGTGCTGAAAGTTTGTCTTCTGATTCTTCTTCTCCATATACAGCTTTTAGATTCCTAATTCTCTCTGAAACAGGAACACTTTAGCTCATGGCTTAAAAGTTGTTCCATTATTTTGTGTGGGGATGAGTGATCTTTATAAATATCCTACACTCAGTGTGAAACATGGAAGAACAAAAAACTACTTTGATTTACTACTACTTTGGAGGAAAGGAAATTCCTTTTTGATTTAAAGAATTATTTATTTTTAGCGCAAGCGAGAGAAAGTGCACAGGGGGAAGGGGCAAATGGAGAGTGTGTCCCAAGCTGACTCTGCACTCAGCATGGAGCCCAATGTGGGGCTGGACCCCACAATCCTGACCTCACAACCCTGAGACTACACCTGAACTGAAATCGAGAGTTGGACACTCAACTGACTGCATCACTCAAGCACTCCT
The DNA here is from genome assembly GCA_017311455.1 of Otocyon megalotis megalotis. Classification (NCBI taxonomy): domain Eukaryota; kingdom Metazoa; phylum Chordata; class Mammalia; order Carnivora; family Canidae; genus Otocyon; species Otocyon megalotis. The sequence goes on from JAEUCK010003659.1 coordinate 85,706, forward strand.
GGAAGGAAGGGCATTTCTTTCTTTCTTTCTTTTTTTTTTAAGATTTTATTTATTTATTCATGAGAGGCACAGAGAGAGAGGCAGAGACACAGACAGAGGGAGAAGCAGGCTCCTCGTAGGGAGCCTGACGTGGGACTCAATCCCTGGACTCAGGATTACACCCAGTGCTCAACCACTGAGCCACCCAGGCATCCCAGGAAGGGAATTTCTATGCTAAAAATAGGATCATTAAACTTTAAATGATGTCAGTGAGATGTGAATGGCACAGATAGCTCTCAATAATGAATTTTCAGTCTAAAAATTGGATAGTGACCCTGAAAACTAGAAGATTTTTGTCTAGGAAAGTGAGAAAGGATATAAGGGAAGGGGGTAAATCAGTGATTTCCACACTTTGGCAAGCAGCATATTTACCTAGCAAATTTATTAAAAATACAAATATCCAAGCCTCATCCTCTAGATAAGGAACACAAGCCTTAACAACCTGGTTAAGTGATTTTGTTGAATCCTAAGCATTGAAAACTACTGGATAAGATAAAGGGGGAAAGTATAGGAAAACATTATGAAATTAAGGGATTGGAGAAGTTGGAGATCCCTGGGTGGCTTAGCAGTTTAGCACCTGCCTTTGGTCCAGGTTGTGATCCTGGGCCTGCCTTCGGTCCAGGGAATGATCCTGGAGTCCCAGGATCAAGTCCCACATCGGGCTCCTGGCATGGAGCCTGCTTCTCCCTCTGCCTGTGTCTCTGCCTCTCTTTCTCTGTGTCTCTCATGAATAAATAAAATCTTTAAAAAATTCAAACCTACATGGTCTAAGTTGTGACTGTAAAAGAAAGCTATAACATAGTCCTATTTGGGATCCCTGGGTGGCGCAGCGGTTTGGCGCCTGCCTTTGGCCCAGGGCGCGATCCTGGAGACCCGGGATCGAATCCCACGTCGGGCTCCCGGTGCATGGAGCCTGCTTCTCCCTCTGCCTGTGTCTCTGCCTCTCTCTCTCTCTCTGTGACTATCATAAATAAAAAAAAAAAAAAAAAAAAAAAAACATAGTCCTATTTACTAAATAGTTTATATGGAATTTCTTTTTTAAAAACATTATTTATTTATTTATTTATTCATTCATTCATTCATTCATTCATGAGAGACACAGAGAGAACAGGGAGGGGCAGAGACATAGGCAGAGGGAGAAGCAGGCCCTACCCAGGGAGCTGGACGTGGGACTCGACCCTGGGTCTCCAGGATCATGCCCTGGGCTGAAGGCTGTGCTAAACTGTTGAGCCACCTGGGCTACCCAGTTTATGTGGAATTTCAAGCTCAACTTTTCAAAATGAAATATAAAGACAAATTTTTCTAGCTAAAAAAAGATTTAGGTTACTTTAACCCTATTCACGTGGTTGAACTCTGGGAATCATTTTTAGTATAAATACTACTTTTCACCACATTGCTTAAGTATATATAATTGACATGTAGTAAGTATAGGCAGTGATGCTATCCAGGGTGTGTCTGGAAAACAGTGGTTTTCCCTAGTTCCATTTAAAAACTGACTTTAGGGATCCCTGGGTGGCGCAGCGATTTGGCACCTGCCTTTGGCCCAGGGCGCAATCCTGGAGATCCAGGATCGAATCCGACGTGGGCTCCCGGTGCATGGAGCCTGCTTCTCCCTCTGCCTGTGTCTCTGCCCCCCTCTCTCTCTCTGTGTGACTATCATAAATAAATAAATAAAAATTTAAAAAAATAATAAAAAAAATAAAAACTGACTTTATAATAACATGTTGATTTTTCTGCAAATCTTTAAACCTCTCAAGCAGTCTTATCTAGATGGTTTTACTGCCTTTGGTGTGGTAGAGGGGCCCTGGCATGCAGTCTCCATCAGGACAGAGCCTCTCTTTTTTCCACATGCTAGTTGTGCTTCTAAGGGACCATAAATGAGTCCCTCCCACGAAATTGCCCTCAGCTGAAGGGAGCTGCCTCACCCAAAATTAGCTTCTTGGATTCAGCCCATACCCCAAAACTGGGCACTATAATAAGGGTACAAAGTCTCCACTTCTTTACCTCACTTTTGTTTATCTCTGAATGGCCAGTTTCAGATATTTTGTGAGATGAGCTGAGGCCTGTGTTGTAAAAGCATCACTGCTCATTTTCTTCTGTCCAGTCCTGCTGCCCTCACTCCCTCCCAGTGGTAATTCCTGAGGGAAGTCCCTAATATCCCGCCTGCTTATAAAGTCTGTTTCCTGCAAAACTCAACCTACCGCATGTGTATACTTATGGTTCCAGCTAGGTTATAAATCTGTTATAAAAATAATTTGTCTCATCTTTGCTAAGTCCCTTAGTATTAAAGCCCTAGGCGTATACAGTAGATATCTACAAGAACATAGAAATAGGAAGGAAGATCAGGGAAGCTAAGACAGGAAAGAAACTTTATGAAAAAGACCATTCCAAAAATGAAGAAAGAGTTTTTCTAGGCAAATTCCATATAAATTAATCAACCAATCCAATATGTAATGAGAGCCTACTGTTTCCAAATTTGGGAACAAAAATAGATATGAGCACTTTTAAGTAGAAAAAAAGGCAAATAGGAAAAAATGATATATGATGTAAAGGCTATAGGGATAATTTATATGGCTCAAGTTACAAATCATACTTTGGAGGCTTTGAGACATGACCTGAGCACTGAAAATGTTACAATGCTTTCTCATGCTGAGACTTTCCTAATTAACAGGATTAATCCATTACTGGAGGAGTCAGTAATTCTAGAACTAGACCTGAGAAATTGTATTTTTGCCTTTTTAACATCCATTCCCTTTCTTTCAGTAATTTATCTCTATTTTTTAGGGAAACAACCCTTCTCTTGTGTTTAGTCTGTGTAGTTTCAGTGAAGCTTAGAACAATGAACTATTGGTTTTATCCAAACCTGGATAATTAGTGTTCAGGGATGGGTATCTGACCTTATGAGAGTCAATCGCTCCATATTTGCCAGAACTATTACAAAAGTATGTGTATTTCCCTCTGCTACTTCATGAGGAAAGCTTGACTGAAAATGAGGCTGACTAGGAAGAATAGAGAAAGGGAGACCATAGTCTACAGGTGATTGAAGTCCTGGATCCAGCCATTCTTGAAGCTTGACTTCTTCAGTTAGAAAAGGTAATACATTTCCTCTGTTAGTTTAAACTACTTTGAGCTATATTTCTGGCATCTGCAATCAAGAGTCTTAATACAAACTTAATGAATTATATATGGTATTTCCAGCATCAATTCCCATACCCATACTGGAAAAAGGCAGTCACATGTATGTGTTTATCAGTTGTTGCAACTCTGCTTTCTTTAATGCATGCAGATCTCCCAAGACTATCACAAATCTTCTGTGAACAGAATGTTGTCTTTTTTTTTTTAAACTCTACACCCAGCTGGAACTCATGACCCCAACACAAAAAGTAGAATGCTCTACCAACTGAGCCTGCCAGGCACCCTTCAGAATGTTATCTTTGTATTCAGTTCTAGCATATCTTACATACTGAAATGTCCTCACTGGTCTCCACTTGTCTGTATACTGTCATCTTACAGTATACAGGTGTCTATTTCTCTCATGGACTTTTCCACAATGTCTTTCTATTCTTTTATACCCAATTCCAACCCTAGATCCTAAAATAGTTTTTCCCTATTCCATAAAAATAGTTCTGCATCATTTTAGGCCAGTAGAAGCTTTTCACCATAATTCATTCTATCATAATTGTGAATAAGGAAACTTAGATTAACAGGAGACTAAAGTTCCTAATATGGAAAGGTCTGGGAAGACTATAGCATTAGGGACAATTCATTTACATTTATTTAAATGACATAAGATGGCAATCTGGATTGCCTAAGAAAGGTCTTAAGAGGTAAGTTTGCTTCAATCGGAGAAGTAGACAATATTTTTTGCAACTTGCCACAAATGTAATCTGCTTGGGAGTTTAATGAGACTATAACCAAGTGAGTAGGTCTAGATTCAGATAGGAAGGGGAGATTAAATTGGAGGTAAGTTGAATAAAGAAAACAGCTCAGGATTTGGATTTCCACCCATCTAGACTTTTTGATATGTTGCATTTTCATTCTAATTCAAAGTATTTTCTAATTTTCTTTGTGATTTTTTTGAGCTAGGAGTTACTTGACTTAATCTGGGGATTCCCTACATTTTTCCTAGGTTTCCTAGGGTTCCTTTTTTTTTTTTTAACTTAATTCCACTGTTGTCAGAAAACATACTTTGTATGATTTCAATCCTTGTTAATCTATTGAGGCTTGTTTTGAGGTGTGACACTATAGGACCTATCCTGGAGAATGTGCCTTGTGCACATAAAAATTACACATACTCAACAGTCTTTAGATGTGTTGTTAAATAAAAATTAAGCCAAGTAAATTTTAATCTCATTGACTTTATTAATCGATTAATGGATCAGGCAGCAACCGATCTAGCTGGAAGAGGGGAAGGGCTACAGAAAGGGAAGGGCTTTAAAAAGCATGACAAAGAAAAAAAAAAAAAGCATGACAAAGAAGTCATAAATAGAAAAAGGGATTATTTTAGCTGAGGTCCCCCTTATTAGGGGAACAAAGAAGATATGGTAAGTAGATTCCCTCCTCGTCCTTAAGGGATGAAAAGGAAAGGGCCCTGTGACACGTTATCCTATCGGTGCTGACCCGTGAAGATGACATTTCTGGGAAGCTGAGACTGCTAACATTAAGTTAGGTAAACTTCTGGGTTTACAGATCTAGGGCCTTCACCTATGTGCTTCCAATTTGGGCCTGTGGTTTTCACTTTAACTGTGTTCTCTAGATGTCAGTTACTTTGTGTCTTTTCAGTTCTTGCTAATTTTGTCTGGTTGTTTGCTTTTATCTTTAACATATCCTTTGCTTTCATTGGCTTATTTTGCTGCTGCTTCGCTAGGTTTTTGAGACTTTAACTTGCTGCTTTCTGGTGTTTATTGTTATAATCACTCAAGATCGTAAGATTTTTTTTGTTATCCTCGCTTTGTTTCTCTCGTAACTGCTTACAGTGTTATCTACACTTTTGTCCCTATTTCCCTATTTCATTCAAATATTTGTTGAATAGAAAGCTTTTTGGAAAAAAGACTTTTAGGCATAGAATCCTTTTGAAATTATGCTGTTTATAGTTTTATTGCACTGTAATGAGAATTGTTTGACCTATCTTGGACTGGCCGCATATTCATGTCCACGACTGGTGTGCTTCTATTTCTTTCCATCTACTGCAGCATCTCCCCAGTGTGCAGGGCTCACTGTGCTGTTCCGTCTGGTTTGACCTCAGGCCTCAGGATGTCGGCCCTCGTGCTGAGGTTGGACCCAGGCAGGGCCGAGCGCCACAGGCCCGCCTGGTCCCCTCTGCCAGCCCTGTCTGGGTCCCCAGAAGCTCTGCGCATCTCTGCACGTCTGCCTCCTGCCGGAAGCCCGGCCTGTAAGCAAGGATCCTCCGCAGGCGCTTCTGGGAGATGTAGTTTTCTTCGGTCGCCGTTGGGTCACGGAATCCGCCCTGACGTACTTCCGCTGCGCCGCGCCCGCGGCTGTAGTCAGGTCCGTTCCTCCAGGGCTGTTTCCGTCTTGGGTTTGCGGACTGGAGCCGGCCCGCGGCTTCCCGAGCTTCCGCGGCCCTGGATCCCGGGCGGCGCCGATTCAGCCCCCTCCCGGCACGGGAGGCCTGGGGCGTGGTCGCGGCCAGCCGGGACTCGAGGCCACCGGAGCGCGCTGGGGCGTGCTGCAGACTGGCTGGTGCGGGAGGGCCCTCCCGGGTGGGCGCGGACGGGCGGCCGGGAGACCCTGACGGCTCGGTTCTCTGCCCCGCAGCCGGCACGGAGCAGCGCGGGATGGCCGGCAGGTTCCGGAAGGCCTCGTGTTGGGTAAGTAGGGACCTCCTCGGCGTTAGCAGCTGCCTGGGCACTGAGGACGGCTACGCCCAGGGCCCGAACTGTCGCGCTCCCGCCCCCTCCCTCCCCTGTCTCCGATCTCCGTGTTTCTGGCCCTTTGTCCTGCGTCCCCTCCCTCCGAGGTTCTGACCCGGGGCCCGTCGCGGCCCCTACCCTCCGAGGGTCGTGAGGGTCCTTGTTATGAAGCCGGAAGCCCGTGGGCCCCGGCCCGTGCCGTTGGCAGGCGGACCCAGGGGGGAACGCTGACCCTCCGACTCCCTGCGCAGCGGGCGCTGCTCCCCCGGGCACCCTGCGAGGAGAACCTGGCCGCAGGGGTGTTGAGTGCGTGCTGCGCCGCTGAGCCTGCAGCTCCGGGGGGACTGTCTTCTGGAAATACACAGACGTTAGTAGAAGCTCGGGTGCGATGGATCCTCCGATTTGTGGCGAAGACAAGGCAGATCGGGTGCACGACGGGTGTGCGGAGAATGACTCTTCCCCTGCAAATGTGGGAAAAGAGATCTTCGCAAGAGCCGTGACAGGAAACACCTCAGAAAAGTGTTTCTCTGGGACTTCGGTGTCTGAGTCTTAAGGGATTTCTTGGTACCGAAGAGTGGGTTGGAATCGTCACCTCTTGAGGGTGGTTGGCTGCTGCAAACTGGATTGCATGAGGTGTTGGACAGTGGAATGTGAAGTGACTAGTGACAGCGGAGACCCCTTCAGGCGGTACGACACTTCAGGTGTTACAGGAAGAAGGCCATTCACTGAGTGGCATGAGTGATGCAATTGACCGTAAAATCAAGGATCTGCTTATTATTTTATCTTTTTTTTTTTTTATGATAGTCACAGAGAGAGAGAGAGAGAGAAGCAGAGACACAGGCAGAGGGAGAAGCAGGCTCCATGCACCTGGAGCCCGACGTGGGATTCGATCCCGGGTTTCCAGGATCGCGCCCTGAGCCAAAGGCAGGCGCCAAACTGCTGCGCCACCCAGGGATCCCCTATATTATCTTTTTAAGTAATCTCTGTGCCCAACGTGGAACTTAAACTTACACCCCCGAGATCAAGAGCGGCATGCTTCACTGACTGGCCTACCTGGCACCCCAGGATATTTTCACTCTTTAACAATAACTGTATGGAAAATACAGTGAGACAAAACATTGTATTTACAGTAGCAATAAAGAAAAATAAGCAAACAGAATCACATGAAGAATAAGTAAGGAAGATCAAATGAAGGATTGAAAGGATTACCCCATTGAGTGGGTAATAATAGGCACCACTCTTAGCTAGGCACTTTGTGTGTACGGAGTTGTTAGGGTCTCATGAGCCCATGAGTCCGGTAGGTCCCCACCTTACAGGTGAGGAAACTGGGAAGCCTGTCCATGGCCCCAAACTAGTAAAGGATCCAAGGAGACTGGGCTTGCAGAGCTAGGACTCAAGGCACTAGCTTCAGACTTTGTGCCTCTTACATTTTAATGTGAACAGTTTCTCTTGTGCTTGAGTGCACATATTGATTTAACAAACAGTTACTGATTATTACACCAGGTAATTTCTAGGGCATGTAGGGATGAACAAGATTGACAGGATCCATGACCCTGTGCAGGGTATGGGAGATAGTTAAACAAAATCACAAAAGATGTGAATGTTACGCAAGTGAAAGAGAGCAGCTAAACGGCTACTTTAGATTGGCCCCCTTTGCAAGGCAACATTTAAGTAGCATTTGATGGACAACTAGATGACCGTGGGATGGTGGGGGTAGCAGGGGAGGAAGCATTCCAAACGTTTATTTCTAGGGTTGCACTCCAAGCAAATTGGCAGCTGCCTCTGGTGGAAAGAAAGCCTGTGGGTGGAGTGGAAAGGGATGGCTGTCCAATTTTCCCAGCACCATTTACTGAAGAGACTGTCCTTTTTCCAGTGGATAGTCTTTCCTGCTTTGTCAAAAGTAGTTGACCATAGAATTGAGGGGCCATTTCTGGGTTCTCTATTCTGTTCCATTGATCTCTGTGTCTGTGTTTGTGCCAGTAACACACTGTCTTGATCATAGCTTTGTAGTACAACTTGAAATCCGGCATTGTGATGCCCCTGGCTCTGGTTTTCTTTTTCAATATTCCCCTGGCTATTTGGGGTCTTTTCTGATTCCACACAAATCTTAAGATTATTTGTTCCAACTCTCTGAAGATAGTCCATGGTGATTTTTTTTTAAGTATTTATTTATTCATGAGAGACACAGAGGCAGAGACATAGGCAGAGGGAGAAGCAGGCTCCACGCAGGGAGGTCTTTGTCTGGCTTTGGAATTAAGGTGATGCTGGCCTTATAAAACGAGTTTGGAAGTATTCCGTCCCTTTCTATCCTTTGGAACAGCTTTAGTAGAATAATAGGTATTGTTTGTTTTTTTTTAATTGTTTCTTTTTTAAATGTTTGATAGAATTCCCTGGGAAGTCATCTGGCCTTGGACTTTTGGGAGGTTTTTGATGCCTACTTCAATTTCTTCCCCAGTTATTGGCCTGTTCAGGTTTTCTATTTATTCCTGTTTCAGTTTTGGTAATTTGTGGTGTTCCAGAAATGCATCCATTTTCTTGATTGCTCATAAGTTTTTAAAGTATTTCCTTGGTATTGGTTTTGATTTCTTTCATTCATGATTTTATTAATTTGAGTCTTTTTTCTTTTTAATAAGGCTGGCTAATGGTTTATCTATCTTACTAATTCTTTCAAAGAACCAACTCCTGGTTTTGTGGATGTGTTCTGCAGTTCTTCTGGTCTCTGTTTCACTGGGTTCTGCTCGAATCTTTATTATCTCTCTTCTTCTGCTTGGTGTAGGTTTTATTTGCTCTTCTTTCTACAGTTCCTTTAGGTGTGAGGTTAGCTTGTGTATTTGAGTTTTTTCCAATTTTTTTTGAGGGATGCTTGTGATGTATGTATTTCCCTCTTAGGACTGCTTTTGCTGTGTCCCAGAGATTTGGAACAGTTATAGCTACATTTTCATTAGTTTCCGTGAATCTTTTCTTTTAAAGATATTATTTATTTGTTCATGAGAGACACAGGGAGGGGGGGTGCAGAGACAGGGGCAGAGGGAGAAGCAGGCTCCATGCAGGGAGCCTGAAGCGGGACTCAATCCCGGACCCCAGATCACACCCTGGGCTGAAGGCAGGTGCTAAACCGCTAAGCCACCCAGGGATCCCCATCCATGAATCTTTTTAATTCTTCTCTAATTTCCTGGTTGACCCATTCATCCTTTAGTAGGATGCTCTTTAACCTCCATGTGTTTGAGTTTCTTTCAAATTTCTTCTTGTGACTGAGTTCAAGTTTCTTTTTTTTTTTTTTTTTTATAAAATTTTTATTTATTTATGATAGTCATACAGAGAGAGAGAGAGAGGCAGAGACACAGGCAGAGGGAGAAGCAGGCTCCATGCACCGGGAGCCCGATGTGGGATTCGATCCCGGGTCTCCAGGATCGCGCCCTGGGCCAAAGGCAGGCGCCAAACCGCTGCGCCACCCAGGGATCCCTGAGTTCAAGTTTCAAAGCATTGTGGTCTGAAAATATGCAGGGGGCAATCCCAATCTTTTGGCATTGGTTGATACCTGATTTGTGACCCAGGATGTAGTCTATTTTGGAGAAAGTTCCATGTGCTCTGGAGAAAAATGTGTATTCAGTTGCATTCAGATGGGAAGTTCTGTATAGATCTGTGAAATCCATCTGGTCCAGTGTAACATTTAAGGGCCTTGTTTCTTTGGTGATGTTGTGCTTAGAATATCTGTCATTTGCCGAAAGTGCCATGTTGAAGTCTCCTACTATTAGCATATTATGATCTAATTATGTCTTTACTTTAGTTATTGATATACTTGGCAGCTCCCACATTAGGGCCATAAATATTCATGAATGTTAGCTCTGTCTCCTGGATCTGAATGCCTGTTTCTCTCTGCAAATTAAGGGAGTTCTCAGCTTTGATTTTTTTAAATATGCTGTCTGGCCCTCTGGCCCTCTCTTGGAACCCCAGTTATACATAGATTCTTCCTTCCTTTTCTCATGGCCTTTTAATTTTTTTTCTCTTTTTTCCTCATCTTCCTTCCTTGCCATCAACTTGTCTTCTATGTCGGTCACTCTTCCACCTCACTAATCCTCATTTTTAGGACATCAAGTTTGGATTGCATCTCATTTAATTGATTTTTAATTTCAGCCTGATTAGATCTAAATTCTGCAGTCATGAAGTCTTTTGAATCTTTTATGCTTTTTTCCAGAGCCACTAGTAGCTTTATAATGTGCTTCTTTTTTTTTTCTTTTTTAGATTTTTTATTTATTCATAGAGACAGAGAGAGACAGGCAGAGACACAGGCAGAGGGAGAAGCGGGCTCCATGCAGGGAGCCCGATGTGGGACTTGATCCCAGGTCTCCAGGATCATGCCCCAGGCTGCAGGTGGCGCTAAACCACTGCACCACTGAGGCTGCCCTATAATTGTGCTTCTGAATTGGCTTTCTGACATTGCATTGTAATCCATATTCTTTAACTCTGTGGCAGAGAATACTGTTTCTGATTCTTTCTTTTGTGGTGAGTTCTTTCTAGTCATTTTCTTCAGTGCAGAGTGGCTGTATGAGCGGGCTGAGTCAAGAATATCAACCAGAACCTAAGTAAATTTCACCCTAGATGATTCTGCTGAGGTCAGAGACCAGAAAATGAAAACAAAGATCAGAATGACTTAAAAGAAAAGGACCACTAAAGTGAAAAACAAATTTTAAACCAAAGTTGTAAAAAATTAAAGGCCAAGGATCCCAAGGAAGCAGAAAAGAAAAGAGAAAAAAAAGAAAAAAAAAGAAGAAAAAAAAAGGTGGGGGGGACTTGGAGATGGTGGTGGTGACAAAGTGGAGGGAGATTATAGTCTACCTGAGGGGGTCCTAGAGGGTGGTCCTCTTGGTTCTGAGTCTATTAAGTTCTGTACGTTAGAACATGCTCAGTCCCACATTTATATAAACCAGAATTACTTGTAGAGAGCCCCAACATTGACCACCAAATCATAAATGAGATAAAAGAGGGGGGCAGAATGGGAATGAAGAGAGAATATAGTCTCACAGAATGAACCAGCACTTGGTATACCACTTGGTTCTGGGTGCATGCTGGTCATGTTTTAGAAGGTATGAACTTCTGCCATTGCAGAACAAAATGAGGCAGAGAAACACAAAACAGAAAACAAAGCAAAAAAACATATCTTGTATATCTCCCAAATTTAATTGAGTATGTTGAAGGGAATCTAGAAGTGGAAAATATATCTAAGGCCTGTAATTGTAGAAATATGAAAGTCAAAAAGGAAGAAACTTAAGAATGAAGAAGTGGTAAAATATTGTAGTTAAGGTTAGAAAAAAATATTGGAAAGTTTTAGTCTGATATAAAAATGAGTTAAAAAAAAAAAAAAAAAACAAGGGCGGCCCAGGTGGCTCAGCAGTTTAGCACCGCCTTTGGCCCAGTCATGATCCTGGAGAGCCAGGATTGAGTCCCACGTTGGGCTCCCTGCATTGAGCCTGCTCCCCCCCCCCCCATCTCATTAATAAATAAAATCTTTAAAAATCAAAAAACGATTTGTACTGGAAAGGGGGGAGAAAAAGGGTTGTACTCTCTCTGGTTCTATATTCTATAAATCCGTCTGTTTCCCCTGGAGCTTTCCAGCACTGCTTGGTGAAGAGCTTGCTCTTCCCCTCTCCTTCCACCTGGTCTTCTGAGGAGGGGTCTGCTGTGCTGATTCCCAGGTGTATGTACCTGGGGGAGCTTCCCTGCTCCCTGCCAGTTGCAGGGCTCAGTGGGAGCTATTTACCCCGGGAGGCCTCCGTTCCCTGGCGGCCCCGCCCCTCCCAAGCACAAGGTGAAACTAGGAGGAACAACAACAACAGTGACGACCAGGTCTCCACCTCTGGAATCAGCTCCCCAATAGTAATGAATGCAGTCTTCTAGTCTGCAGTGGCCTGGATGCTCCAGGGCGGCGCAGGGGCGCTGATCTGCACAGCTTGGGGGCGTCTGGGGGGCAGGAGAGTCCTCGCTGTCCTGTGCCCTCCCCGCCGCCACCTGTCCCGGGGGGAGTGTAGGATCGTGGGCTGTGTCCGCTTGGCGCCCTGTGACCCGGGGCCCTGTGTTGCTGGAACCACGCACCCAGTGTCCGAGGCTTCTGAAAGCATCAGGGTGTAGAAGTTTGGAATCACCCGCCTAACCGACTGGCTTCTCCCAGATGCCCTGCCAAGCATTGGTGGTTCAGTGGTAGAATTCTTGCATGCCAGATGCCCTGCCAGATTTGCACTCCAGCCCTTTACTGAGATCGTCCACAGTTTGTGTTGTGCTTTCCCCCAGGTGCACTTCCTCTATTAGTGACTCTGGGAAACTGGAGGCTTCACTGCCCCTCCCGCAATTCTGCCCGATTTCCCTGCTAAGCGCTTTTCTGTCCGGGAAAAATCTGGTGCAGATTTTTAAAGTTCCCGCTTCTCTGGTGCTGGGCTTTCCTGTCCTGGAGGCTTTCACCCAGCTCCGAGGCTTTCACCCAGCTCCTCGTGGCCACCACTTGGTTCTTTTTAATTTTTTTCCCACCTTCCTACCTTGCTAGAACCGAAAACCCTTCTCTGTAGCGTTCCGGCTGTTCTCTAAGTCTCAGGTGGAATTCATAGCTGTCCAGGATGATTTGAAAGTTATGTAGGTGGGGATCCCTGGGTGGCGCAGCGGTTTGGCGCCTGCTTTTGGCCCAGGGCGCGATCCTGGAGACCCGGGATCGAATCCCAAGTCGGGCTCCCGGTGCGTGGAGCCTGCTTCTCCCTCTGCCTGTCTTTGCCTCTCTCTCTCTCTCTCTCTCTCTCTCTCTGTGACTATCATAAATAAATAAAAATTAAAAAAAAAAAGAAAGTTATGTAGGTAAGTTGGTGGGGCCAGGTGAGTTGAGGAACCTACTCCTCTGCCAGCTTGCCCCATCTCCCTTATTTATTTATTCATGAGAGACACAGAGAGACAGAGACAGACATAGAGGAGGCTCCCTACCGGGATGCGGAGCTTGATGCTCCATCCCAGGACCCCAGGATCATAACCTGAGCTGAAGGCAGATGCTCAACCACTGAACCACCCAGGTGCCCCTCCCTTACATTTATTTTAAAATTCTCTGTGGCATTACATATAGATCATCATTTCCTTTTGTAAGAGCTCCATCTTATTATGCTGCAGTGGGAATGGGCCATGTATTATTGAGCTCTTTCTCCACTGATGGGGATTTAAGGCTCCCCATGCCTAACAGCTGATAACACCTAGGGCTTTCTATTTGCTGCTGTCAGGCCTCTCAGCTTTTGATCTGCTGAAATTTCGTATTCTTTTGATACACAAATATATTTAGTTTTTTTAAGTTACTGATTAAAATTACTTATGAATTTTATAGGTGATGGGGTGGAATTTTAGGTGTGCTTAATTCAACATTTGAAAAGTTTTGTTATGTGACTTGCATCATACTGTATGTAATTATATAGTTTGAACAACGTCTCTATAGGAAGAATGTACCATAATCTTCTTTAGCTATTCTCTTATTGGTGGAAATTCAGGTTGTTGAGCTAGTCACTTTTACAAATTTTGAAACAGTGAACAACTCTGCACGTCTATGGATATTCTTATGTTGTTGATTTTTGGTGATAGATATATTTAGTACTTTTTTACATTCTCTTAGAACAAAGTTCAATCTTATAATTACCTTCCTGTCCTTTTTTTTTTTTTTAGAAATATTTTTTTTAATTTTTATTTATTTATGATAGTCACACAGAGAGAG